>JAVQKC010009613.1:0-12509 GCA_036025475.1 Philypnodon macrostomus
CGGCAATTCGTTTTTGAGTTATCGCGTTCACAGCTAGGATCTGCGGACGCGGACGCGGACGCGCACCGACGTGATTCCATAATATCGGCGACACGCTGTTTTCGCCGATATAATTACAATTGGGATGTTGGAGTCTAGTTAGCTTATTAGATCTATTAAAACGTCTTTCTACTTTCTATTTGGTAATTTTAGCAAATGCATTATGTAGACTTATCTGATAGGGAGTCTGTTATAAATTATTCTTTCTTTGTTTATTGGTCATAGCACAGCATGCAGTGGCATTCAACCCTTGATCTTAGCTACTGCCTGTACCAGTGACCAGTTCTGTTGGTGATTAGCTTTGTTGCTGACAGCAGGTGATTAGCTAGGATCAATACTCTGAACTACCATGGTATCACTGTGATAATGTCAAACCTCCTGTTGTGCCACCAGCTCTGAGAAAAGACACTATCCTCGCCATTAATCACACAAAAGGTTTTGGGGAGAGGCCCAATTGAATGGAATGTTCACTTTACATGCTTGTCTGTTCTCAGAGGTGATCTTTAATGTTGTTTTGAATTTTCCTTGATTATTGCTGGACTGCTATACCAAGAATGCCCAATACATACCATATCATTTTTGCAGTATCAGAAAATTCAATATCTGTACTGAGCTTTTATTTAATCCCAGTTTTGAGTTGGGAGCGCTGTAGCTTTTTATAAATGACATTCTTTCAAAAGTCATGGAGTGAAAGTGTTACTATTACAAGTTATAATGTCACAACGTTATTTCAATATTCCACATACTGTAATTTCACATATCTGATGTTTTGAAATATTGGGCAATCCTATACAATGATGCATTTTCCATAGACTATTTAGAAGTCATGTAAAAACAGGTTGTGTTATAGTTGTTGACTTGTGGTTGACTCACCCTGTGTATATTCTCAGAGGTGATAGTTTTGGAAGGGTTGGCCCGTGTGAAGAAGACACACACTCCAGTCAGGGCTACATCTCGGCCATCTGTCACAAAGACTTTACACCTCTTGCTGCCACTGGGCTGCTGAACAACAGGCTGCAAAGGTGTAGGGGCTGCTGCTGCAGCTGCTCCTGCCACTGAGACAAGACAGTATAAAGAACAAATAACATCAGGTATCTAGTTTTCTAGCTTGCCTAAAACGTTTGCACAGTACTGTACAATAAATGCTTGCTTTCAGTTAGTATTTTTAGACAGCTTACCTGCTTCAGTGGGCTCTGTATCTTGATAGTAAAACATAAGATGTGGTAGGCCCTGGGAAACAAAAAAATGCTCCATACGCTCGATCTGCAAAATAAGATAATAGTTGACATCATACGACTGATCAATCCATTTTACCCCTTTCTGCCTTAAAAGTTTAAATGACCTGGTTGCCCTCCAGTATGGTATCTTCCACATCTGATTTTTCAAGGCCCAGGCAAGAAGCCACAATGCTGAAGATGTAGTCATGTCTTCCATCAAGAGTTGCCCGCTTAGCTTCACGCTCCTCTTTAAGCTTTTGCTAAAACAAAATCACATGTATTATACATCATTAAATGAATGTTTTTTGTAAGAATCTTATGTGTACAGTGTTTTATGTACTTTACTATGTACTTTCTACTTCATATATCTATATAGATATAGTTTAAAGATCCCATATGTTCATCTTAAAATCCAGCTCCATTAAGTTAGACTGAATGGTTCAACTAGCTGCAGGAGTTGAGCCTTTGGTTTGGGATGTTGGGACAGTAAAATCAACCACAATAGGTTGCTAAGTGCTGCTGCTTAGTAACACAGGAACAAGGTCAGCCAATAAATTAAATGAAACCTGCTGGTACATCGTACAGGGCAGCCGGGCATATAAACGCTCTCATTTAGCCTTTCTTTGGTCTGGTGAGAACAAACACTGGTGTCTGAAACAATTTATCTGGGGTTAAAAATACTTTCATTGATGTCATATTCAATGTTTTTTAAGGACGCTCAACACTGTGAAAAACATCCAGAGACAAAAAAGACCATCTAAACTAAAGGATCCATGTGTGTAACTAAGAATGGATGAATAGATGAAATAGTATCAGTGAATCCATAAAAATCTATTGAACTGACCACAGAAAGCCAAAGTAGACAATGTTTTGCCTCTTTTTAGATTCAATAGTGTGTACAAAATACAAAACATAGGGCATCCATTCCAAACTAAGCTTACACCAAATAATTTGACCTACATAATTATCTTACTGAAACATAAAAGAAAACCTTCCTCAAACAAACTTTCAACATCCACCTACTAAATCCTGCAGATGATCACAACAAAAAAATAATTGAACTAACAAGCAACTTACATAAAAGCCCAATGGATGCCAAAGTTTCACACTTTTTCTCTCTTTAGAACAAACAGTATGAACAACCAACAAAAGCTCACCTACATAATGTTTGACAGACTAGTCATTCAGTCAAGATACTGAATACAAAGCAATTACATAATAAAAACAAAAAGAAAAACAAGCTCAAACTGACACTGATACTTTTGGTTTTGACTGCATTGACAGATGCAGCTGTAAGCTCTGACGAACAAAGTCTCATCCTGAGATAAACTACGGTGAGACTGACGCTATAATAAACATACTGTGCTGTTTTTAGGTTTCACAGATTGAACAGCTGTGAAAGAAAATGTGCAAGACGCCTCATGCTGCTGGAGCAACTTTGGTGCACTCACAAATTACTTATCATGATCAGAGATGAAAAATAAAGTTTAAAGAGATCCCAAGAATACAAAAAACACATTATTTTTACATTGGATTTCGATTGCTGTTGCATAGAATTATACTTATACTAATAGACTTGATACACAACCCTTAAACACAATTATATATCTTACCTGAATGACTTTTAAAACCACCTGCTTCCAGAGTAGCTTTCCAAACATTGTATATGTTCAAATGTCCCTGATGCCAAGTCTTTGACATCTACCTCTATAGCCATATCGCTTTCTCATTTACATGCACACTGGGGAGCGTTGCACTCTCACCCATAAAAGTGATCAGCCCTATCAAATTGTACAGGGACTGCTTCTCATTGGAGCTAACATATAGTGGTTTGTTTTAATGAATGGATGTGACCTAAGCATTGAGAGGGGATATACAGTAATTGTAGATGTCTCAATATACGTACAAAATCATGATGATCATTATGATGCGAATCATTTCTTACACACAGAAATGCCTCTTTTCAGCTCACATAGTAGAACATCTCCACTGCATTTTGAGACTCACTTTTATTTTCAATAAAATGTGAAAATGCCCCTTCATCTTCATCATCACAAAATCACACCTTCTTTCTGCATAGGAGAACGCTGACAAAATCTACATCACACACATTATAAGATCACTTTTCAAAGACCTGTTTCCTCATTGGCATTCACCTTCAAGCACCACCAGTCAGATTTTGATACATGTCGTGCTGCTCCTAATCCTATCACATTAATCATGAATTACAAAGCAGAAAGTCAAGAAGCCGAGTTGTCTGTAACTTCAGAACTCTTGGGTCACCTTACCTTGTTTTGATAGTCTGCCGTAAAATGGTGCATCGCTGAAGTTATTTCTCTGTGACATGTCTTTTCAAAGCATTTCCACCTCCTTAATTAGCTCACCTTTTCATTACAATACAGAATTACAGCTTGTGTCAAAAGGAGACAGAGGAACAAGAGGCTTTGCTACAGTTTGTGAGCTTCTTATTTGCCATGTGAGAAAGGTTACTGCCCTGAAATTATCTGAGTGTTGAGCCTAAAAGGGTGCTCAGTGCACAATGTGGTGTCGGGTGACCACCTGTCTGTAAGGTAATTATCAAGGTCCTGCTCTCACCTTACAGGCCTATTGACAATGACAGCAAGGGACAAAGAAGAGATGTAACTGTTTCCAAAGCAGTCATTTAAAACACAGGGGTCAATGCATGATGCAAACAGCAGTTTGGATGGATATACTAGTATACTAGGATACTTAGTATCTATCTTGATTTTGCTCCACAATCCTGATCTAAACATTAAGTCAGGTTTAAAAGAGGCAGGAAGTGAATAGGCTAAAACCCCTTCAAAAAAGAACAGTACTCTATGGGCATTGAATTAAACTACAATTGTTTAGCTGTAAATTGCAAATTGATTACCAGTATTTAGAATTAGACTTATATCTAGATTTAACAAGACACTCAAACATTTTGAAACGTGGTCCCATTTTATCTACTAAAATAAAAGTTATGCATGTTCGATTCTGTCTTCATGTGAAGTCCTAATAGTTCGCCCTGGAAACTTCCCCACGGAGACCAGCAATTAACATGAATGTGTATTGGCTTCTCTGTGGCATCCTACAAATGATTCTGCATCTCTCTCTGTATGGATCCCACTGATGGTTTGGTATTGAATAAATGATTGCAGAGGTTTGCATTTAAATGCAGTTCAGGCATCAATTTTTTACACTGCCATGACTGATTTTCTATGTTGGACTGTCTAGTTGGGAGCTGCCATGAAACTGGAGAGTGAGAGTGAATTATAAATGAGGGGGTGGTGAGATCTAAAAGAGAAAGACGGAGACAGAGAGGTCCAGTGTTGTCCCCAAGGAAGCCCCCACGGACACAGACAGACACTTCAGCTGTTTCAATATCTCCAGATTAAGTGATAATAAGAAATGATCCAGCATTTAGATTATGTAAAATATTATTCATGTTAGGGTCGTACAATATATTGCAAGAAACTAAATGGATCACAATAACTGTATTGTGGTCCATCTGACAAAATTTAAAAACGGTCAAATCAAGTGCATGAAGCCTCAAATCACATGGAGTTACAAAAAAATGTATACAGTATAAAATAAAATTATCATTATTGGTGAAAGGCCATATAATGGAATCATATAGGTCTGCGTCCGCAAAAACTAATTACCAGATCAGTTTCACACACAGGTACATATCATAAAGACGCTGAACTGGATTGATTTTGGTTCTTCTACAATGAATATTAATTAAGTAATTCTGGACAGTTCCATATCATGGAGACCCTGAACTGGATTGAGTTTGGTACTTCTACGATTATTGACAATTAATGAATTAACAAATTAATGCCCTGATGCACTTTTATTGAGACAGTAATCCTGCTGAACATAAAAAAAATCTCATGAATTTTGTCACAGTGATCCAGGCAATTACAGAGGTAAAAAAAAGAACGCCTCAATAGCGCCACCATGTTTATGACCCCTATGGGGCGCTGGACACACTTACTTTGGCAGAGAGCAATGAAACTTGGTACAGTGATTCTCCACAGTGTACCCAACATACAATATTATTATGACTCCACCCTACAACAAACAGGAAGTCAGCCATTTTGGATTGAAGTCAGGTATATTCTCTAGCCTCTAACTTGCACATACTTTGCCTGATTACAAACCTGAAACACCTAATGACCCCCCGGCCCTGAACACATCTGACCAATGTGACGGCAGTTACCTCTATAGCGCCCCCTATAGACTGAAAGAAGAAATAAATTGGCAAAAAACATCTTCACAAACATCAAAAAAGTCAAATAGACCCTTCCCATGTTTTTAATGGTTTAAGGCAGGACCTCTTAATTGCTTGTTAACAATATAAAAACTGTCAGAGTCTGATTAAGGTGCCCGTTGGTGCCATAGCAGTTGCGTTTTGCTGATATGCACCTTGCTGTCGTAGTTGTTGTTCATCTCTAATTCATGAAACTATTATTATTTTTGCAAAACCCATTTTCTATGTTGCAATTTATATTTTAAGACAGGTCTCTAGCTTTCTGTTCCCCTCTAGTTAGGCAGTTGTGTTTATAAGCTAATGTAATATTAACAGCATGCAGAGAACAACACCTGCACTCTCAAGTTCATCCAAAGTTAATTTCACTGGGGGGCACCGCACATGCTGGAGGCCGCCATCCAAACTCACCCCCTACAAAGGCACGGGATATTTTTAGTAACAAAGATGAATAAACATTTGGGGTATTGTATGAAATAAAAGTAAATGGGTCCCTGGAGTAAAAAATACCTAGATGTAAAATATGATTGAATTAATAACTGATGTGGCCCTATCCAGGTATTTTCCATAGTTTCAAAAATCAGACAGGAACATCTACAATTTGTGCTCTACTTACAAATTGCGCAGAAAAACTAAATGATGTCCATTCAACTCACATGGACTATTTGACATTTCGAGATGCTGTCATTAATTTATTGCAAAAAAATATATAAAAGTAAAATAAAGTTAACTATCAGGTTTAATCCACACATTCTATATTGTATTTGAGATTTCCTAATCCATGGGAGTGGAATGCACATATTTCTAATTGGATTGATTAACTAAGGAAACAATGAAGATTTTTTGTGTGTATGTTACTCAGTGTATAAGATTAAATGGACTATTGAACATGGAGTGTGATAACAGGGTGTATTTTGTGTCTGTGAGTATTATTTCTACTCATTGCATTAGTCCAAAAACCTGTATATTTTAACTAAATCTCTTGGTGATCCAATGGTGATTCGAGCATCTGCAGTTCGCCTTTCTGCACAAGCTCAAGCTTCACCAGCAAGTCAATGGCACCATCTAGTGGCGCTACTCTTAAAAATACATTTTGCTAAAGTTCATGCTGCCTATCAAGCTAATAATGCATTACATGTACAGAGCTTTTGTTGTATTGGGTTAGCGTTTCATTAAATGTGCAGATCAATTTGGGCTTTGGGAAAACATTCAATCATCAGGGTTTAGGATTGTATCACGGGGCTTACTGTGAGAGAACTATCCCTTAAAATACAGTTTTAATAAAACGAATTAGCCTATAATAATAAAAGAAAACAACATAGATGACAAACCTGCATTTCCTTGAACTGCTCAGAAGGCGCGACTGACTGGCTGGGTCTGTTCCTGTAGCTCACTTTAGCGACGCGGGAGTTGAGCGCCATGACTTTAGCATTCCTTTACAGAAGCGGGAATTATGTCTTCAGCTACATTTAGTTTTTTACTAAATCACACTATGAAAATTAGCTTGAAAGCAGTAACATCCTCCAAAACACCACGCGACCCGATGGAAATCACGGTATGTTGTTTGTAGTTTCCATGGTAACAAGGGGTGCAGTAGTAAGTAAGGGCTAATGGTGCGTCTTCACAAAGTTAAACATTAAGCTCAGTTTGACTTTGTCAAGCAACAAGCGTTAGCTAGTTACCAAAACTGCTATTTAAATACAGAATAGGCCTATGTGTTAATGGCCTAAGCGAATAACTTTGTGCGTAAACAGTTAGGGTAGATGAAATACATAAACTAAATAAATAAATATACAGTATAAATATACAGTACAAACCATCCTTAAATAATAGGCCTAAACATAATGCTTTTCAAGAAAAATAAAATGTAAATTGCCATTAACGGTCCTTGCCTCCTCTACGCGCCCTGGTACTTTTACGCGCCACTCTCCATGTGACACAGTGCGGTGGACATGTTATGTGGTGCGAATTAAATACCAGTGTAGTACTTTTCTTCCACATTGGTTTGTTGATTTAGCAATGCTGTGTATATGTCAATTTAAGATATAAAAAATAACTATCGCCAAAGAAATTACGCATATACTGCTCTACCATTTAGGCAAAATTGCGTCACAGAGATTTTGTCGTTATACCTCTGATCAAGAACATTGGATTTTGTTATGCAGTATCCAGGGTTAGCCTCCGGGTGGCAGTCGCGGGCTTCGTCAGTTCTATACCTGAATAACGGCACAACTGCAGCTGTCCGGAGAAGTGGGTTAGATTGTGGGGCAAATGACCTCATAGGCCTGCTGTAGCAGCATCATTTTTGCGAGTGACACGGGAGAACTCAATAATCCCATTACACCATATCTTTCTCATTTGGTCGGATGCATCGCCTGATGGCTGTGCTGAATGTGAAGTATCATATTTGACTGAGAGGACGGTATCGGTATGGTACTTATATCCCTATGACATCATCCTTAACATCTAGATAAGAAATGAAAAATGAGCAGTAACGACTCCCACCTAACCCGCAACAGCACCGCAGTGTGTGACGCTGGGGGGCTGCAGCTGATGATGTGCACTATTTGGGGCTGTGCGCACAATGCACCAATCCCCATCTTCTTCCCCCTGATCCGAAACGGAATCCCAGGATATCCCACCCACACCCACCCCTCGAAACGGAATAGCCCTCCTCTCTGTCGCTCTATCCCCTCCTCTATTACCTCAGCCTTCGCTTACTACACCCCTTTCCTTCCTTCTCCTCCTCTGCCTCACGTCCCAAACTCGGGAGCGCCGCCGATCGGTCGCCAGGATTTTCCCTTCTCTGCCAAAATGGAGGAGGAGGTCTCTCGCTTAATCAAGGGAGCAGAGATTGCATGGCCGGATCCGTCTCAATGAAAGGCGTAAGGGCCCGATTTAGCTTATAGAACGGCTGTGCAACAACGATAAGAAGAGGAGTCGGTGGATTTCTATCACTGTTTGTGAGACCACAGCCATGAGCGCAGGAGAGGGACTAGAAGAAGCTGCGAAGGACGCGGCAGACATAGCGGCGTTTTTTAAATCCGGTAAGTCGGCAAGGGGCGAGTCTTTGGAGTCTACAGGAGGGGTAGGCTATCGGTGTGGTCACTGGAGAGGTACAATGACTAAAAGCATATGGAACCCATGGATATATATGTGAGAGACGCGTTCAGTGGGCGATGAACGTTTAATAGATGAAATAGAAATTGAGCCTTTGACCATAGTGTCTAGTGACATGTCATCCTGCAGGCTGTGATGACAACACCTCCCCGTAATGTGCTTTTGATTATCAGTCAGTGACCCCATTTTGCCTTGGACCAAGTAAAGGCTGAGGTGTGGACGATGCACTGAAATCAGTCTTTTATTTCGTCGTTGCTGATACGACATCACGATTTCATTTAGCAGCGTCTTTCTTTAGTGTAACAACACATTTGTAAATACATTCACCATGTACAAGAACGTGACAATATTTACCATTCCTACTCAGAGAGGCGATGCCATCATCAGGCAACTGTATGGCCAGTAGGTTGGGCCTGTTATACGATGGCATCATCATAACAAATGAGCCTAGCCTATCTTCTGGGCACTTAAAACAAAATATAGATCCCGTGGGCTGAACGCTGAGGCCTATGTCGTGAAAATAACAACAGGATGGGCCATGCCCTGCTCATTGCTTTTCTATTATCTAGGTATGTACTGTACTGCAGTTTACTCTTATGTAGGGTTTGACTCTGTGGACACTGGACAGCATAATTCTGTGCATATCCCAGTAATACAGAGAGACAAACGGTAGCAAATCTATCAAAGTATGTCCTAGTAATTTCTTTATTAATAGTATTTAGATGGGTCTTAACTCATGTGTTTCCCAAAATCTACAAATCAAATATAAGGCCATGTAATTCAAGCTTAATCATTTACTGTATGTGTCTAAATCAGAATGAAACTGGATTTGGGGTTGTAGGAAGCACTATTACGAACAAGTTTGAGAGCAAAGTCTGCGGATGTCAACACGGCGGAGCCGGACCACCACTGATACACACCAGAAAGCAGCTGTCTCTCCGGAGCTCAGCTGTTTCTGTTTGTGACACCTGGTGCCATGAGTCCTGCATTTCTCATGCACACACTCATGCACAACCATGACAGTACAGCAACACAATGTGTCAGAAAATTATAGTTGTGAAATACTGGCCAATACAAAATCAGTTATTATATAGTTACCGTCTGGTGTTAGTCCTAGTACTTTTCATTTAGCAGCAGTTTTGAGAATCTTCTGGCTTTAACATTGAATTGAACATTTACTGTTAATAGTAAATAATGCCTTTATTATTAAATGTTTGCCAATTGTTTCATTATCATCATATTCAACAGTAATTGCATTAATGCAATATCATGCAGCTCTTAGGGGTGTAAATCACAGCTTTCCTCACGATACGATACTTATCGATTCAGTGGACTGACAATATCTCAAACACTACATGATATAACTGTGATATATTGCGATTTATGGGCCTGTGATTAGTATATCAATATTATCTACTAATTGAACCAAATATTTGGTAGTAAAGTAAAACTGGACACAAAAAATACTTATGATAACTTGAAACTGCTCAGACTTCATTTGAAAAAGTACAGCGTGTAACAGTAAATTTTAATCACGATATTATCTCAATAATAATTCCTCAACAATACGATTATTGGTAATTACGATGATATATCGATATACAACGATGTATCGTTACATCCCTATAATTGACAGCATTAATGTTACATAGTGTGCATAGTTTCCCATCTTAAGCACTCATAACTACTATTAGAAAGGTTAGGAATGTTGTCAAAATGGATTGTATTCAAATGCTACAGTCTCTGTTACGGTTGGTTGGACCGCTTCCAGTGTATTTTCCTATAGCTGTGTTGTATCAGGCTGGAAAGTTGGCTCCCGGTATAGTTGGGCTCTTTGGATGTTTATATAGCAGCAAATGCAGTTCATACAGTATTCATGTTGGAGACAGAAATAGGTTAGACCCTCAGGAAACTTTCATAAGATAAAGTATGGAATAGTGTTGGGCTGTTAAAATGGAGATTAGGTCTAAACGTGTGAAAGTTGTAAAAACACGACTCATAACTGACTTCCTATGTGGGAAAAACTGAATAATCATCATTGCTTTGAGCACATTAGCCTTTCTATGTACCATTTACATCAGCAACTTGATTTTGTTTTTGCACAGGAGTTAGGGGTCTCCAAAAGCATGACTAGCTTTTATTTTTCCAGAATCATCTTATGTTATCCATACAACTGGTCCTAAAAACAAGACCATAGTAGCTTAGTTGAGTGAA
This sequence comes from Philypnodon macrostomus, assembly GCA_036025475.1. Classification (NCBI taxonomy): domain Eukaryota; kingdom Metazoa; phylum Chordata; class Actinopteri; order Gobiiformes; family Eleotridae; genus Philypnodon; species Philypnodon macrostomus. Next base: position 10,864 of record JAVQKC010009613.1, read on the forward strand.
TTACATTAATGTATTTATGTTTTTTTCCCATCACAGTGAAACTAAGTAATGCATTTGACTGGATAAAATATTAAATTTGATAATTGTTTGGTCAATAGTTATATAAGCTATGTCTGAGCACAATTCAATACTGAGAGCATTTCAACTTGAAATGTGGGTTTATGATTTCATTACAATGTCAGCTCATGATAAAATGCATTTTGACTTTACCACAAGCAGGACTATTCCTCAGTAGGCTATATTTGGAAACATTTTACCATAAGAGCTTGTTTTAAAAGGGTATTCATTTATAAATAGCCTCCCGAGTGAAGTATAATCCAGTTACTAGCTCTATACAATGGCATTATTTAAACACTGGGTAACTCAATTTGTCGTAAAAGCATCACGCTGGATGCTGATGTAACATTAAATAACTGTCAGAAGAAGCTACATGAAAACCATTGTCAGGTTGCATTGTTATATTAAGACACTATAATCAGGTACATTGAAAACTTCAAAACCTTTTACTTTTGCAAGCTGAGGCGTAATAAGCTTTTTCTGTTGGTAATCAAGAGCTATCAGCTGTACACATGAAATATATATGGGAAGAACACAATAATGACAGCAATATTAGTGACACAGCAAACCATTTTCTTCAAAGTGAACCCATTGACCTGTGCTATTGGAAGCTGTAATAAGAACAGAATCACGGAGCAGTGATTCTTCATTTTCTCTAAGCAGTCAATGAAAGAATAATGACCTAATGTTATCCTGCATCGCCCAGCACAAATCTTATATAATCATGTAGATGAGGTAGAGAACATCAACGGTGCATGCAATTGGCTGCAGCAAATTAAATAAAATTATACTTTGGATGGGTGTTCCTGCCTTCCAGCAAGAAGGTTGTGGGTTTGATTCTTGGACAGCCATTACACTATCTGTCTGGGTAGAGTCGGCTTGTCCGATCTGTGTCGCGTTGTACTCTGGCATTTTTCCCATCTTCCAAAGACATGCATTTGCTATGTGACTTGGTGAATCTAAATGGCTCCCAATAGATGAATGTGAGAGTGATTGTCAGTGAAAGCCGTTGCATCAGACCGGCAACTAACTGCCCACTCTTTACAGTGAACCCCATCTAAGGCCCATAGTTGCTGAGTATAAATAATAGCAAGACTTAAAGCTGGACTACCTGTTTTACTTTGTATTTGAGTAAAAATACATTTTGTCAATAGTACAGCATAACATAAATCTTCTGATAAAAAAATAGACATTGAGACCCTCTGTGGACATTATTAAAAGGGTTTTTCTTTTAGAGCCACTTTCTTAATCAATCACACGCTTCTATTCAATTCAATTCAATTTTATTTGTATAGCCCTACATCACAACACAGTTGCCTCAGAGCGCTTCACAAAAAGAGATGTATGTAAACAATAAACAAGGTCATTGCAAACAATAACAAAGTTAATAGACAAGGACTGTCCCAGGACGTCCCCTGTCCTTAGACCCTCCATCGCGGTCAGGAAAAACTCCAGAAAACACATTTATGGGAAAAAGAGAAACCTTAGGGAGAACCACATGATAGAGGGATCCACTCCCAGGACGGACGGGCTATAGATGTGTCCAGGACTGATGGATGAGGTCGTTGTGCTGAGAGGTGAGACTTGTG
>JAVQKC010009624.1:0-14849 GCA_036025475.1 Philypnodon macrostomus
GGCAATTCGTTTTTGAGTTATCGCGTTCACAGCTAGGATCTGCGGACGCGGACGCGGACGCGCACCGACGTGATTCCATAATATCGGCGACACGCTGTTTTCGCCGATATAATTACAGGACTTGCAGGTCTTAGTTCTGAAAATGCGAAACATTTTTCCAAAGCCTCCAAGAGGGCAGACACTTCAACTAAATGTTCAACTAAAATGCTATTATGTAACCAGTTTATATGGTTTAACTGTTAGTCTTTGTAGAGTTAACACGAGTAAATGTAACCGTGTTCATTTTTCTTGATTTGTATCTCAAATAATGATCAGAAGTACTTATGACAGCTCTCTTGATCCAAGCTCTAGTATACGTGTCCAAGCTATTGCTAGAAATTGTACATCATTTAAACATATCATGTAGTAATTAACAACATGGTCCCTCTCCTGTGTGCTGTTCCACCTCCAGCTGAGCTCAGATCAGCTCTTCAGTAACTCTTAAGGTGTTTCATGTGGGCCACACCCACAAGAGTTAAGTTATACTTTATATAGATGTATGATATATAAACAATAGACAGATATGTACGTGTATATAAAGATATATAAAGTATTCATTAGCATATACATAAATAGTTACACTTTATTTTCAAGCTTTATTTGATGTACTTCTGTCAGTGTTAGGTTTACGCAATGTATAAGTGTTCCTTTTATTAATTTGTATTTCTATGGCCAGTTTTTCACCTCAATTCTCAATGCTGAAAAGACAAGGCCCGTATTAATAATAATTCATATCCATTCATGTATTCTTAGTTTATGTTCAGAGTGCCAGAGCTGTGCTTCATAGATGTTGCTGTGAAATCATTCCCTGTTGCCAAACCTGTTTAAAATATTTTTTTCCATGACAGTTGCCAACAGCTCTCCACTGCCAAACATCCACCATACCATGTGCCTGAAGGGTCAGGGGTTGGGGGAGGGAAGGGGAGCCTGAAGTTCGCACCTCTAAAAAAAGTGCAAACGAATGGATGTAGTTCAATAATGGAATGTTTTCATGCATTTAAAGCTCTTTACACAACAACAGTTTTCTCTGAAAATTGTAAACTTCAGTTTTATTTTGTTGGGCATAAGTAATGGTGATGTATTATGCCAAACAGTTGTACATAGCATGGGCAAAAACACAAAATATTGTGCATTTGTTCTTTTGAACTATTGATTTTAATGTAGTGTTGTGAAAACATCAATTAGAACAGGTATTTTCCATAAATCATCAGCACTTGGAGTAAGTACCATTTTCAGGAGTCCAGTTGTGGTGTAAAAAGCACTATAGTTCTAGTAGAAATGTGTGAATGATTTTTGTAAGAGATTGTCACCTGCAGTTGTTCTCGTGTGTGTGTGTGTGTGTGTGTGTGTGTGTGTGCGTGTGCGTGCGTGCGTGTGTTGTAGACATTCCAGTTGTTTGTGGAGTGTGTTCATCAGGATGAAGTGTGTGCTGGTTTTGTATCATTCATGCCTCAACGACATTCACATGACCTCATGCTCATCATGACAGAGGCTCAAAGCACAACAAACCCTTCTGTAGTTCTAGACAGTGGCCCCGGAGATGCGGACATCCTCCTTTACCTGCCCACTCGCTGCTTAATGTACTACAAAACTGTAGCTTGACATACTATCAGTATTGCTATAAAATATATAATATAAAATATAATATAAAATATAATTACAGTTACACTGTGCAATTTATGGATTGACCATATTTAGTGCATACTTACCTCTTCTTCAATTATACATTTTTCAGTCAATCATTGTGAAGACCTGCTTAATGAGTTCTAATTAAAACTACCATGGTTGGTAACGTCACTAACAAACTAGTTTCTCAGTATTATCTGCTCATGCCTGTGGGGGGCAGGAGTGGAGGATGTGCGCAGAGGAAGGGCCACTTTTGTTAAACTGTACAGTGAATGTAATGTAACGTGTGTATGTCGTCAAGTGCTTTTAAATTATATATTTTCATATGTAACATTATCATAAAGAGCACAACGTTTTCCTTTTTGTACTGAAGACGGCAAGTTGGGGAGCGACTGTCTAACTGTCTTTCTGTATAAAACTGAAGCTGCTTACATGTAAACTTGAAAACTGAAAAAAACTGCAAAATAAAGTCAAACTGCCCTAAAAAGTCTTTACGTTGTCATTATTTAAAAAAACTAATCAACAGCCATAAATGCATTTGCATGAGCGTCATTTATTCATGAACACGACCTGACATTCTCACATGAAGATGGTACAGAAGACTACCTTGAGATCACTGCGCAATTTGAAAAGCAGTATTTTTTTTTTTCTGGAGATATGACGAATGTAGTAGAGCCAGAGACATGACACTCACAGCTGAGCACAGAGTAATGATGAGGGAAACGACCAGGGTCCCAACACAGTACATAATCAGCTGTTTTTTGTTTATAGTCAGACGTTTACATATTAGCAGCTAAATAGGACGGAAATGAGACGAGCTCTGAGGTTGGGGAAAGATGCAGTGAAAAGTAGGTATGTCTGCAATTGCAATCTATACCTTTTCCACAAGATGTCACCAAAATACTCAAAACTGCACATGACACCTTTAACACAATACATGATGGTTTACAACCTCTTCCGTTTCAGTGTTAATGGTAAAAACAAAGCTAAAAATGTATATATAGAAAATGTTGGAAATCTAAAACGTGTAGGGACTCTGGTGTTTGTTTAAAATGGAGGTACAACATCTCCAATAGAAAATAAAGATCAAAACGATAATTCACATCCAGTCACACATTCAGTGCACTCCAGGAAGTCTTATTGACGTTCTTTCAAAATAAAACATGCTAAATTAAATGTTAAAAATGAAAAGAAACATGTCTAACAGGTGTATTCTTATGTACAGTACATTCACAATAAAGCCTTCTTAGTGCAGACACGCATATCAGTGCCTTTTCACCTAAAATATCTTCACTTAGCAGAACAGTGATAATGACTATGCCAAAAAAAAAAAACATATTATATTGCTGCCAAGTCAGTAAAAATTATTCGATTTTTGGGGTTGCGGTGTCTACTGTAGGCCTCATGTGGGGTACACCCATGACAATAGTTGCAGGGCTGACACAGACAACCGTTCACTCTCACATTCATTCACTGCAATTCTCAAACTGTAAACTTACTTAGACCTACCATAGCTTGGTTTAGAAACGTTTTTATATTTACTGAATTGGCAGCAATACATCTCTGTAAACCACTGATCTTTTCTGTTTGAAATTAAAATATTTTTCCCTAAAGTTGCATTATAAATATTGTATATTCTTTTTATATATTCTGATTGCACTATTACCCTATTCTTAGCAGCCACAACTTTGTCATTAAAATATAAAGCAAAGCGAATTGTATACAACAGTGCTTGTCAAACCTCTCACACCACCACAGGAAATATTGCAGCTTTCTATATACCATTTTATTGGACTAAGATTAACCTAAATCAGGACTAAATCTGACCTATATCAGCTCTAAACTAGGACTAATCCAACTCAAGGCCAGATCTAAAACACAACTGTGAGTAAACCAAGTCTAAATCGAACAAAAAACAACATTGAACTGTGCCTACATGAGATCTAAACAGTGTCCACACATCAGATGCAGGCATACCACCAGAGCAGGACTAAAACAGGACTGAAACACTAAAATAAACTAAATCAAGACAAGAACTGCAGAGATGTTCCCTGTGCCAGTTTGAGACCCACTGGTATACAGCTCTTACCCCCCCCAAAGCATTTATTTTAAAGCATGATGCTTGGACACACATCATGCATGCATCAGTGTGGATTTTAGTGATTAGTTCAGTAGTTATGGCTGCACTGACACTATTCTTTACCTAAAACCACCGTATTCCCTGCTTACAAACTGCTCTTTTACATTCTCTTCAATATTTGCTGACTGCAGAAAGTGCAAATGATCATACACTCAGAGGCCACATTATTAGACTCACATGTTCTAGTTCTTCTAAATACAAATAACGGCAGCCAATCAAATGAACTCTCTTAAACCTCAGCGTGTTCAGTCCTGATACTTAAAAACACTGAGGGTTTAAAAGTATGAGCCTCTGTGTACTTGTAACAGGTTTCCAAAGATGTAAAGCATGCCACCAGAGTAGAGTCACAAGGCCCAAGGGCATTTCAGAGAGAGCATTGCGGAAAAGTGTAAGAATGTTCACAAACCGGTCAAAGATGTATCCAACCAAAAGAGACATAGTTAATCTATCTTGTTGTAGTAGTAAACAGAACAGATGTGCCTAATGATGTGGCTAGCCAGAGTATATTAACAATACATTTCAACCAAACCTCTGTTAAAATGAACTGAGGACATAGCACATTGAGCCGTACAGTGAAGTCTAGTCGATCTGGTCAAAGTTGAGCACGTGTCCATCGAAGTGCGTGAGGACATGTCTCTCGAAGAGCTGCTGCTGACAGTGCAGAGGGAACTGTTCGGAGCACACGGGACACACCTTCCAGTGACTCTCCACGTGCTGCTCAAAGCTCTTCTGCTCAAAGTGAGGAGGGAAGATCACCTCACACAGGGGGCAACGCTTGTGTACCGCACTACTGTGGACAGGGACAAGATAGGATATTTGTGTTTTTAAGGTTGTACAGTGCATACACATTCGCAATATTGCAGTGTTTTAGAAGACAAATGTAAAAAAAAAAAATATATATATATATGTATAAAAAAGACAATTTTTGAAACAAAATTTGAATGCTTATGGGTTGCAAAAAAAGTATATATAATAGGTTTAAACACATTTTTCATAATAAAAATATATAGTGAAAATTTGGTCCAGTGTTGTACTATAGTTAAAACAAAAATGCTACATGAAAATAACATTTAAATTTCACCAGTATTAGTATTAGAGTATATGTTAACGTTGGTTTGTTGGTATTGTGGTACATCACCCCAGCCTTAACTTCAACATTCATTGACATACAGTGTAGTGCTGATTCAGACTCAGTAAAAATGAACAAGCAGCCAAGCTAACGGTTTTGTCTTTCATGAATGGTGCAGTGTATTACCTGGAATCAAAGCAAAAGCTAGTTCTGGCTTCAGTATGATTACCAGGCTGCGCATTGGCTGCCTAAAACACACAAACATCACATTTAAACTCACCAAACTCACTTTATTTTACCAAACAATCCAAGTGGAAAAGACCATTGTTAAAAATCTGTGCTGCCATGTTCCCAATTTGAGATTAGCATACAGTAAAACCTTAACCAGTCTGATCCCGGTCTGTTCACACGTAATCCGACAGAGCTTAGGCAAAACCATCCTAATTGTGCTGCAGCCCTCGTTAGAACCGTCTCTGTGAGCTCTGAGCCAGTGACGTTAATTAGAGCTTTATGCAAATTGGTCTGCCACCTCATCCATTAAGGGCAGATACTATTCTCTACATCCAGTCGTGAGGAGCACTCGGGAGAGGAAGAGGCACGAGATGTGATGCAGATGTGACAGGGGAAACAAAGGGCCCTGGTCACTGCGGTATAGATTTATAATAACTCTGTAAATGACACAAAAATATACAAGGAGCAGCACTAAACATAATCTCATTAGAACACAAGTCATCTTTAAACAAATGATGAAGATGAACTGATCAGCTAAAGATGATGTATTTACAGTATTATTATTGGAATTGTTAAAAAAGGTTGCAGTAACAGGCTGTGGTCTGATGAACAGATGTGTTTTATAGGGTTGATTGTTGGATAAAGAGCCCCTTTACGTGAAATCTTCTGTGGGGTTCCTTTGAAAGATCAGATATCTGTAATGTCGGCAAATGTGTCTTTAAAGTTCATTATTATCATCATGGTATAAACAATTTAATCATAATAATTATCCTTGTCAATTTAGGGTTATTAATCAAAAATCAAAATCTCTAAAAATGGGTTTCAGTTGCAGGCAAATAGGAGCATGTGCTTAAAAATGTGCTTTCTATAAAATTGAAAAAACTGTACTATACCACTTCTTGCAGTGTTGATATGGGGACTGTAGCACTCACTCTCTGCTCTGGTGGATGCTCTGCGGTCTCTGGGGGACTGGTGCTGCGACTGGGCTGAATACACACCACTTCCTGGTCCCTGCCCGGAGCCAGAGGAGCCAGTCCAGGGTTTGAGGGTGAGATGGGTGGGGCACAGGGCTGAAGGGGGGTGAGAGCTTCAGGAGGGAGGGACAATGGCTCAGGAGTAACGGTAGCATTAACCCACTCTGTGGTACAAAAACATTAATTTATAAACAAATCTGTATGGAAAATTCTATAGGGGTCTGGTTTGAGTGTACCTTTAGTGCTGTCAGTTGAGTATGGGTTTCCAAATCTGAGCTCAGGTGGTTGTTGGGGCACCAGAGGGGGTGGGCAGGGGTTCTGGGGGTAGGGCAGAGGGTAGCGCAGTACCATGGACTGTCTAACCTCTGAGCCCTGTGCTGCAGCCTCCAGCTCTCTCTGTCTGGTCACACAACGCTGCAGTTCCTGGGGCACACAAGACAAAACTATTATTCAATCACCTTTATGTGTTTATTCCATTATGTGAGTTGGACGGCTGTGGGGTACACAATGGCCAATGGCAAGTTAGTGACAGGGTTGACACAAGGAGGACCTGCAAACTCCAAGAGAGAGACTGTAGCTGCCTGGTCTGTGAATCAAACCAATGACCATGTTACTGATAATGTAATAATGGCCAATAATGTAATCATTTTTCATTTTTATTACATTTTTAATTTAATAAAACCAAGTAAGAACCTGCTAATAACGTAATAAAGGTTTGGAGCCAATAACGTATTAACAATAACAACATTATTCTGTGACAGTGTATGTAACTGTAGAACTTCATTATCTTCAGGTCCTCCAAACTCCAAGGTATGCACTATAAAAAAAAGTTTAAAAAAAGGTAGCAAAAAGCATCCTGCGGGTGTGGGGCTGCCATTATATGAACACAGCAAACAATAATGAGCCAAAGAGATACAATTCCATGTAAATATGAAAAATATAAAATAGTCTTAGTCTGAATATATTAACTTTAACAACAAATCATTCAAGTTATATTATACTCTTAGTAGAGAGTAGAGAGAGAGTACTGCTACGGCCTGTATGATGAAAAAAATGCAGTAATAAATATGCATAGTTACAATATTGATTACAGTTATTACATTACACATATCAAAGGATAATACTGTAATAAGCCAATAATGTAATAACGTATTACATTATTGACAAAATGTTATTGGCTCAAAATCTTTATTACTTTTTTGGCAGGTTCTGAAGCTGTACATGATTGGTTTTATTACATTCAAAATGGACAAATTTATTACATTATTGGCCATTATTACATTGTCGAATAAAAAAAACCTTCTTGTGGAGAGGCTGGAATGCTAACCACTCTTGCTACAGTAAAATAGTGAGTGTAAATGCAGTTACCTTCCAGCTCAGGGGAGTTGGCAACAGAGAAGATTACGTCTCAGTATATTTTCCCTCCTTTGTGAGTCGTTAGGTCATTATATCAAAAAGCAACTGCAGTACAAGTAGTAGCAATATGAATGTTGTGGTCATTCATGTCCTGCCACGGTGCCAAGGGTGTACCCCGCCTAAGGCCCATAGTTGATAGGATAGGCAATGGGAAAAAGTGGTAGACCATGAATGAATGGTTACTGATTTAGCAAAAAAGGTTGTAATTTGTAAATACTATGTCATCAATAGACATGTTTTCTATTGAATCCACTACATCCTCTGTCTCAAAACTGTGTGAATAAGTCTGAAGAAAGTTCTCCACTGCAGCTGCCCTTTGTGATTAAAAGTGAAGCGGGACCATTAGTACCCTACTCATTACTGTAATGGGTGTCAGATTGCTCTGCCTCTCTTCCCCCACCCCAGACGCTTCACCCCCTTCCCACGCGGCTCCTGATAACTTCATTAGTGCACTGCTGTGCGGTTTAACATTTAAACCAGGGTTGAGAAGGTGAAACAGACATGTGGCATGGCATTTGCACTGTCTAATGGCACTGTACCACCGGGTGGAAGCCAGGTATGGATGTATTCATTATAGGGGGATAAAGAGAGGAGAAAATGGTTACAAGAGAAGTTAGGCCTGTGATATTTGATTATATAGGGATTATATTATATAGGGAGTCAAAAGTTTATATGGCTTAAAAGCACGTGTCAATCATATGTGAGCATAAATGTACCAATACAGTAGAAAAAAAGAATAGCTCTACAGGTTAGGCACCCTTTTAATAAAACAATATCATAATTGTTCATTTCACTATACCTCGAGAAGTTGTTCCTTGTCCCTCAGGGCCAGAGCCAGATTGCGTTTCAGCTCCGTCACTTCACCTGCTCGTTCTGCCATCTGCATCTGCAATAAAATATATATTTATTTACAGATTTTTAGGTGAAATGTCCAATTTCTCACCAGTCAGTTCACATTAAAATGTAATTTCCTTTTGGCTGTTCTGAGGTCAGGGTTCCCTACAGCAAATCATCTAGCCTCTATCTAACCCAGGGGTGTCCAAACTTTTTTCACTGTGAGCCACATTGTCAAAAATGTAAACCAAGGAGGGCCACTCGCTGAGGTGACTGATTTCACTTCTGTTGTATCTGTTTTCTGGACACATATCTTCTGGGAGGCTTTTTTTTTACTTAGTGTCCCTAATATAACCACACAGAAAAGTGCACAGATAACTTGTTACACAATAAATGCTTTTAGTTGTATTATGGAGAGTCACAGGCAGTAAAAGACAGTTTGAGAGGATTGAGAGGTAAGCCTGAGGGCCACAGAAAATTGCTCTGCGGGCTGCATTTGGCCCCCGGGCCATAGTTTGGACACCCCTGATCTAACCGTAATTTCTGCACCCTATTCCCGTACACAACGTAACACCCTGTCAACTTTCACTACGTAAAGCCAGTGACTCAATGAAAGCAGCATAAAACCGTCAGTATAAAGGAGTCAGCTCATTCATCTGCTAGCTTCATGTTTCTAACAGCCGCGTAATTAGGCGTCACACCTCACTCAGCACACAACATAAAAATACTGTCTCTGATTAGCAATGATGTACATCACATAACTGTAAAAAACATTTTTGCAAGATGGATTTTGAAATGACTATAATGTAAATCAGGTTTTTTTTTACTGAGGGCAACATTGTCAAAAAATTATATTAATTATTTTCTCACGTCACCAAAAATCTGTTTTTTGACCACATACGGTAGGATTTTTGGAAAGATATATTAGTTAGATTATGTAGAGTCTCATGAAGTAAAAAGACAAATTGGGCCAACTGAGAGGTAAACCTAAAGGCCACAAAAATTGCTCTGTGTGCCATAGTTTGATACACCAGATGTAAATATTTAATCCAGACACAAAAAGTGTTTTGGTGCTGGTTCTAAGCCCAGTGAATAGAGAAGGATGCAGAACTTAAAACAATAATTGCCCGCTATGCTAGACAGAAGAGAAAAGCCACAGGAAATAACATTTAAAATGTATCATGAAGCCCTGATTTCATTATAGACTGACACATAGTTTGAGGAACACTACATAGTACTATGAAGTCATTCTGCTGATTTAATGTATAAGAGATAACTACCCTTTGAGTTCTAAGTGCAGTCTTTACAGTAAATCCCATAGTGACAGAATATATCTCTGTGTGGGGAGCAGCCCAGGAGACCACAGTAAATCTGTGCCTCTCCACCAGCTCTGACCCTGTGGGATAGTGTACATGGACACTTGCTCTGCCCTTCTCTCAGTTCACATTACAGAGCTCCCAGATCCCTCCTGTCTCCAGGCTTCTCTGTCTGTTTCATGTCTATCCTACTTTCTTCAGCCCTAAATTGTGCTTTCTCCTCCAGTCTGGCTGCTCTTTCATCTCCCTCCATCCTCAGTGACTCTCTGGTGGATTTACTGCCCGGCGTTAGGAGGTTAAGTTCAGGTGAAGGGAGCCTGCGTGCCCCCCTCCACCTTCACGTCTGTCTCCTCCGAGTGGTGGGTGTAAACAGCCGTAAAGCATGGGCCGCCCTGTCGGTCTGGGGGCCATTAGAAGCCGCTTGGGGCCCAGGGACTCTATCAAAGACATGGGAGGGCCTTATTTACAGCACGGATAAACACACACTCACTCAGGGAGATTAAACGCTGCACGCAAAATGGAGGAAACCCACAGGGGCGAGGTCTGGACAAAACAGTTAGACCGAGTCACACGCATGTACCACACAGGGTGGATCTCGGGGTAGGTGGGGTAGGGAGGAGATTGGATAGTACAATATAAAAATGGCTATACATAGATGCATAGATATATATTACAAAAATGTATCCAATATACATTTAGCTAGTTTTTTTTCTGTGCCCAGCCACGATTGTGTTATTATACACACAATAATAATGATGAATTTCTACAGTCTTTTGGCACACATCAGATCTCAATGTATTAAAGAAGATAAAAATTGTAACTGTAAAAATGAATTATTGTGAATGTACTATGAATTAATTTTGTCGCACCTATTTTTTCTTATCGAGTCTGTGTGTGGGCGTGTCTCACCCTAAATCTCTCCTCCTCATTGGCCAGCCTCTGTTTGAGAGTCTCGTTGATGTCGCACTGTTCTTTCCACTTCTGCTCCATGAGGGCCAGCTCCTCCTCCACCGAGCGGCTCTGCTGAAGCTCCTCCTCTCTCTCCGCCTCACTCTCCTCCTCGCTCTCCTCCTCCTCACTCTCCTCCTCTCGCTCACCCTCTTCCTCATCTCGCCCCTCCCCCTCTCCCCTCACATCCTCTGTAGTATCATCTGTAATGCTCTGTAGCCTGTCAGGGTCCAACTCCACCCAGCTGGTCAGTGGAAGGCTCTCCTGCTTCTCCATTTGGTAGATTTCTGGTTGGATTTCCTGGTTGTCAACAGCCCCTCCCTTTGCCCGGTCCATCATGGTGCTATTGTTTTGTTTACCCTCATTTTCACAACTGATGTGTGGTCCAGCGAGTGTACAGGTAGATTCTTCTTCATTTACTTCAGGACTGATTGTCATGGATTCTTGAAGGATTGCATTTTCTATATTCCCTGGGAAAACAAACAAAAAACAAACTGAGGTTAAAATTAAGTAAAGAATTACATACTTGTAGTAAAAAAAACACACTATGCACAGATTTAATTATCATGTAATAATAAGAGGGTGGTAAGTGGAAGTTGTATATTGGGCAAAATACTCCACTTTGCCTATGTACAGTATGATAGTGTTATGGGTGTTTGGTGTTGATCAGACAGGCCAAAGACACAGGCCAGTCTTCCCCAGGACACCTGTGGCTACAACCACCAGTGACTGTGTTGTGAATGAATAATGGACCTTGTTGTAAAGAGCTTCAGGTATTAAAAATAGCATGATATTAAAAAATAATATATATATATAGTATACCTGCTGTAGGCGATTCTGGGCTGAAGATCAGTGGCCCCTGTGTAGTCTCTGTGGATACATTTCTCTTTGGCTCCTAACACACACAATAACCATTCATCTTCTAGTCATATTCTGTCTCATGTATTTTGTATGTTCATTATTATTAGATTATTATTATTAACTGACCCCCTGTGTATCGTTACTGTTGAGTTTGGCCACCTGTCTGCGCAGTCGCTGACACTCCCTGTACTTCTCCTTGTAGTGCTCAGCGGCCATGTGCAGACGCAGCTTCAGTTCCTCCACTTCCCTCTGCAGCTCCACCTCTGCCTCTGATACCACCATGATAGTGGGGAGCACCTCTCCACTGGGCCCTACAGCCTGACACAAAAATTGAAATTTTCTTTAGTTTTTTAGGGCTTTGAATAGTTCTGAACTTTTGTGGCACACTTTTACTTTTAAGCCAGCTGAATGGTTGTTTGGCTTGTCTCTGTGCCATTGTCTAAGGGGGTATGTCGCCTATGGCCCATAGCTGCTGGGATAGCCTCCAGTCATTTATTATAATACTGGGAGCCATCTCTACATGTATATAAATTCAATACTATGAAAGTGTGCTGTCTCACCACCTCTCTGTGCACAGTGCTCCTCATGCGGTCCAGCTGGCTCTCCATGCGTTGACACTCGGCCTGGGCCTCGGTCAGGCTTGCCCTCAGTTTGTCGGCCTCCAGACGGGCTCTGTACAGCTCAGTCATGGAGTGGTCCCGAGCACTGGCCGAGTCCCGCAGCTCTGAGGCCAGCAGAGAGGCCTGCTGTCTTGAGGCCTGCAGCTGCTCCTCAGCCTGACGGAGCAGTTCTCGCACACGACACAGCTCGACCTGGAGGGAGGACAAATAAAAAGGAGATGGTGTTTGATTGAAACGGATGATACAAAGACTATGAGGTGACAGTAGAGCCATCAGCAGATTTTTTTTACAATGATTAAAAAAACAATCCAAGAAAAAGACTTTGCCAGCCGTACCTTGTCCGACTTGTGTACCAGCAGCTCTTTCTCCAGACTGTCCCTCTGAGTCACACAGGCCCTGAGTCTGTCCAGCTCCTCCTGAAACTGGGCTATAGTCACCTCTCTGTTCAGTTCCACAGCCTTCAGCATCTGCAGCTCTGCACTCAGTTTAGTGTTCTCCAGCTCGGTGCTGCGCAGGTGGGCCTGGATAGTCACACAATCACACTTGAGCTTATAAACACATACAAACACACACTTTATTACAGCGTCTAACATGTTTTCATACTTTATAAAGGTCTCGCTCATCCTTCTCATTTTTCAGCTGACTCTCCAGACTGTCTCTTTCCACTGTCAGCTTCTTCAGACGGTCACGGAGGCTAAGAAAAGGCAGGTATTGAAAAGAAGACAGTATGGTTTTTAAATCATCAGAGAAAAAGGATGTCACTGACAGATTCATAACTATTGGTACTGTGTGTGACAAGTATATGTATTACTATCCTTAAGTACAGAGTATAATAAAGTTTGTGGCTCTTGTAATTTCCTCTGCCCTGGACAGATGTGCTCTGATGAAGTTGTTGTCTGTGAGCCTGTTATTTGAACAGTCAGGTGGATGATAGATGAGTACCTACCAGTCCAGCTCAGTCTCCTTCTGCAGCCCTCTCTGGGTCACTCCCAGCAAGTCCTCCTCCAGCTGCCGGACCCTGTCTGTGGCCTCATTCAGCTTCCTCCTCACCTCCTCCCTCTCCTCCGACAGGCCCTGGGACGAGCGTAGCAGCTCCTGTAGGACACAAATACACTTATAATACAGCTGGTCATGAGGTAACATAACAAGATTGATGCTCATTTATTAGTCAATTAAATACCGTGTTTTTATAGTTTGTTTTCAAAGCTCTACAGTGCAGAGAGTGTTGTGTTCTTTCCCATGGCTGTTTATCACAAGAACAAGACAAGCCTCTTTTCAGAAAATTTAGTTTTGTGTGTTTACATTGTTCCCAGAGTATGAAATCAGTTACCAGCCAACATCTCGACAAAAATGTGTTTCAAAGAATGTCAGACAATTCCTAAGTACAATCTCTATTCTCTTTTGTTGTTACAGAATATAATTGTTTTTATACATAAACCTTTCAGTTAGGTTAGCCATAGCTCACATGTAATCCGAAGCATCTCTAAAGCAAGTCTATAAGCTGCTTCCACTGTAACTGTAGAATTTAGCTCCTGGGCAGTCGTTTTATCTTATCTGCACAACCACAAATCAACTCTTACAAACGATGACATACCTGCTGATAATCTACAAAGATATAGTCAAGTTATATAAAAAACAATTACAACCTATAACCAATAATAATAGGTCCATCATGTTTGTATTGTTTGATAACATAACATAATGTGTTGAGAATATGGTGAGGTTTTAAGAAATTACCTAGTTTTAACTTACCGCTGATCTCAGACGGATAATAAATCACAGCTAATATCAGTTTGACAGAACAACATACCTCTGCAAACACACCCACTTTACTGACAGAGGAGAAGGGCTATGTTAACACTTTGTTAAAAAATAGATTATTACCAGTGTCAAGTTGGTATGCATTTTAAAAAGTACCTGATTTTGTGCGAAAAAACTAAACAAAAAAAAATTGAATTTTGAACGATGCGCTCCCCTTTCCCCTTCCCAACCCTCTATCACAGTCTCACACAAACAAGAAAGTATCAAATTATAGCGAGCAGCGGTCTTAAGTTGGCTTTTAATATACAAATTAATAAGAATTTTGAATGAAAACGTCAGCTCCCTCACATTATTCCTGGTAGATTCTAGTTCTTGGTAAATATTGTATCGACCAATCAGAGGGCTCCTGTACTGTGGACTGCGTGTGACTGGTTGAAAACTGGTCTCTGCGCTCTTAAACAGAAACGATTATAATACAGCTCACAGAGGGTCTTGGAGTCCAGTTCTTTCTCAGATGACTTCTGGCAAGCTGTACATTTAACTGAGTAATTATTATTGCTTAAATACAAACTAACAATATCAGGTACTGCAGCTTTAATTTAGCCCTAGTTCCAGTTAGTTTTTTTTTTAGATTTAGGTTTATTTTAGTTAAAAACTGGTCACTCTAAATTGCCACTAGTAAATGAATGAGAGCTTGGATGTTGGCAAATTATAACAAAAATAAATATATAAAAATCAATAAAATTTGTAAATATTATTACAAAATTGTGTTACAAATTTTCACCCAAAAAGGCACAGAATATATACTAATTGTGTGAGTATTTGGTTTTGGATAAAATTTAAATGTATGTTTACAAAATTGGAGTGTCCAAATTAATTTGGGAATGAAAAAAATATACAGTACAGACCAAAGGTTAGGACACACCTCATTCATTCAATGAGTTTTCTTTATTTTCATGAAAAGGCAAGAAATCCCACTTATTAACCCTGACAGGGCACACCTGTGAAGTGAAC
>JAVQKC010009660.1:0-18248 GCA_036025475.1 Philypnodon macrostomus
TCCGAAACTGGGTCGCGGAGGCAGCAGTCTAAGCAGGGAACTCCCGCCTTCGACCACCGCCCGATCCACATTGCACCAGCCCTTTATGGTACCTCCCGCGGGTGGTGGGTCCACGGGAGTATCTTAATTACTGATAGGGAATGAATGTGAAAGTATTGAGTTGTATCCCAGGACGTATCCCACCCGAGGCCCATAGTTTCTGGGATAGACACTAATTATTGATCTTTTTGAAGACACCTTGAGAAAAGATGCATTGTTCCATCACACGTTTGTTTATTTCTCCATACTTTGTCTCTATGGAGGCATTCTTCATGCTCCTTGTTTTGTGTTAGTTGTCAAGCATATGAAAGTGTTCTATTTTTGTGGGACAGCCAGTTACAGTCTAAAAAAAAGATCCATACACACCCTTGAAGTCAGCCGCAGTGAGCCCAGAGTTACTGCTGAGAACATTGCTACCTCTATTATTTATCAGCCCTTTTTGAAACTTATTAAATTAATTACTTATAGGTAATTAAAAGTCACATGTTTAATTAAATTTGCATTGAATTTGAACCTGGGAAGAAAGGCATCGGGGGAACACATTTCATCATCGGCATGAATGAGCTTAAACTCAAATTCTATTGCATTCGGGAAGATGTGAGACGTTAAAAAATTATCTGTTTCATGCTCTGTAGCCGTTGCAGTTGCTGTTTGCTTTGGGGAGCAGCAAAAAGGCCCACTGCAGATTAACAAAGCCAGGGAAAAAAAACTTTAGTGTTCGTTTGCCTTTGTTCAGCTGCACAAAGGCTTTGCTTTTTGCTCAGAAACGGTTGAGCTCATGTATGTGGAGTTTACATACTTAGAACATGCATCGAGGCAAACCAGACAGGTGCCATGAAAAGCCTGATTCTGATGACAGTGTTTTAATGTATTAGCTATAAAAAGTCTGATGTTGGCACTACAGAAATCCTAATAATTTGGTTACTGCATTGCAAGCTTTTACTGTGGGTATACGTCTACTGCGTGGTTAAGATGACTGCATTATCTAGTGCCTGTACTGACTAGGACTAAAGCAGGCCTGAACCACATGTAAACCAGATCTACCAACGCTAAGCAGGACTAAACCGGGACTAAACCAAGTCAATACTGGGTCTAAATCTGGTTTAAACAGGTATTGGGTCAAGACTATCCTGACTATACTGCATGTGCCTAAACCAGGACTAGGCAGGCAGTGGTCACATCAAATTCAACCGTCTGACTAAACTAAATGAAGACTTGAACTGCAATGCCAGTGGTTCTTGTACCATACTTTGTAAACCACTATTTTAAGGGAACCCAAAATGAATCAACAAGTAACTAATCATTGGAGCTCCTTCACTATGGTGTTAAACAGAGTTTAAATGGTGTGCCTTTTTGTTCAGCCACTATTTATTCCCACGTGCCGTAATTATACCTCAGCCAAACTTAGTGCTACATGCCATCAATCTCAATCAATCAATTAGGCCGACTAAACAAGCCATGCTCAGACATTCACTCGCTCTCAATTTCCCCATTGTGCTAATTACACTTAAACATGTCACTGCAAATTGAAATTGAACATTTAAATGGGATTACCGGTAGCTGCATCTAACTGAAACACCAGCCTTCTCGTGCATTCATATTGAGGAAAAAGATGGCAGCTGAGCGAACTAACCTTTCTGTTAAACGCTATAGCCCACAGGTGAATGGGGTATCAAGATGAAAAGTATTAGCATTCATTTAAAATTCTATTAGTAACACTTTATTTGACATAGCCCCTAACTACATTGTATATGCCTCATTAAGTACACTGTGTAACAAACTGTAATAACATGTAACTACATTGTACCGAACCCTAACCCCAACCTTAACCATTCTGTATGTACAATGTAGTTACACAGTGTATTACATTGTGCTTAACGAGCTAGATACAATGTAGTTAGGGGCTGTGTCAAATCAAGTGTGATTATTCTATTTCTTTGAGCTCTTGGCATTTTGTAAAAGCCAGTTTGAAAAGTGATTTGTGATTCTTGCTAAATCTGGAACCTGACCTCAGACTTCCAGGGAGAGGCAGTCAATTTTCGCTCTTGTTTTTTCGAGGGAAGCTTCATTCACCCCACATCAACAACTTAATTTAGCCATCACATTCACGCAGAAGCTGTTATTTTGTAAAAAAAAAAAAAAAAAAAAAAAAAAAATCTAAAACTCAACCATTGCATGAAAAAACACTTTTCACTTGTGTGTCGAATTAAGTCATTTTTTAATCATGTAGTCCCGCAGCTTGTATTAAAAAACATTATACCAGTATTAAATGCTCCGTAAGGGAAGCATTACATTTCAATAATTGTATGATTCATGAGAAAAAAGTGGGTGGTTTCTCAGGTTAAACTCTTCCCATTAAAGATTGAATAATGTTATTGACCTTTACCAGGGATGGATCACTTAAAGTAATGGGAAATGGCACCACTGACAGAATTATGATGACAAAATGGCTTATGGTTATGAATTAGCTCTTGTAGCTCCTAGTGCCTATCAATTTGTCAAATCACTAACATGCACGAAACCTTAACTAGAGCCCTGAGCCTGTCTGTGTCAGTCATGAGGGCTGCCTTTACCACACGGCATGTCAGTCACTCGCAAGAAATCAGATTGGCTTCCCAGGTTCAATCAAGAGATGTTTTGCTTCAACAAGATCCTGCCTTTTCCTGTGACAAGTTTCAGTGGTGAAGGTAGGATTATTGCCCCTTTTTCAGCATTTTAACAGCAGTAAACAACCATCTGCAATCACCAGGAAGTATGTACAGTTAAAAATACTAGTCCCATAGGAGGGTCACGCGTCGAAATGTATTTGCACGCTTTGTGGAAAAACATCTTAACATTTATGAAGTAAATACTAGAAAGTGGGGACACTGTGACATGGCAGCAACACATCTCAAAAGGTTGACAGTTGACAGGTGGGAAAAAAGCCAGTGGAGCATTAGGCTAATTGGCAACAGGTCAAAGGAAGGCTATAAAAAGAGCATTTTAATAAGGCAGAGATTCACCAATCTGCAAAAATGTGTCTAAAATAGTAGAAACTGGCAGCATGTGATCTTTGGAACCTCAGTGATTCACATCATTCTGTACTGGAAATCTCTGCACTTTCAGAAGTCATTGTCAGTGAGATAATTCAAACACAGATTTTGTCCACTAGTTGGCAATATTGACTATTGTTCTAACTTCTACATAATTAAACATGGCTGCCACCATTGTAAGTCTGAACATTGCATTTATAGACGTATGGAAAACGTATGGGTTTTTAGCTATGGGCTGCAATCGGAACATACCCTCAAAATGAAATGAGGCATTGTTTTCTTTAATTAAACGTTTCGTGATGTTCCTTTTTAATGTACAGTAATTTGTAAAAATATCTATATAAATATGTGAACACAATACAGAAATGCCAACCATTGTCAGAGTCTTACCATTGAAAAGTTTAGCATGAATTTTGTCTTAGAGACCACAGTGATGTTTTGAAGATTCTGTCTGAAATGCTCTTAAAAAAAAAAAAAATAATTTTTTTTTTTTTTTTTACAATGCCCTAATGTGTACCATTTTTAGGCGTGACTTATTTGATCACACAAAGGGGCCAGGCTCAATATTTTTGGGGCCTAATTCCCTCACTTCTTACACCCATCAACCCACTTATAATCAAATCACAAATTGACACATATGAAACATTGATATCATTTTATTAAGACAATTACTCTTCAGATTTTTTTTCCTTTGTAAAAATGTTGGTGAACCAATACAAAATATGCATGGTCTTATGGGAAACAGAAACATCACTACAGAAAGTAATAAACATGTGTGGCCTGGTACAGAGAAATTAACAGCATTTTTTTGTGGTATTAAAACATTTCAGGCTTTGAACACCATTTTCTTCCCAATATCCAAGACATGTTACAAATCATTCATAGGATGTCACAGTAATGATGTCGTCTCCTCTAATTACTCATTAACATACTGTATTAGTGGAAGTTGTATGCACATTTTTGCCTGTACATCATTTTATCTTGCTTAACAAATCTAGTTTTCGGTCTTTGTGAAATAATACCTCATGTTTACTTAACAGTGCACCATATTGAGAACACAGAAACATGTACAACTGAGAAAAAAATAAAAATCATGTACATCTTGGAATATTTGTTTGTTTTTTTTTTTCAAAATGGTACAGTAGAATAATATATACTTGGGGCCTTAAATTTGCATTCTACCTGAGATGCAAATCAAAACAACTATAAACACTCATGAACCTGAGAGAGTGAACACAAACATACTCAATTGGAACCATTAAAAAAAAATCAAAAAGTGAATTTCTACCGATCTTTGATGTCCTCCGTTGAAGAGCAGCAACCACTTAAAACAATCAAGATAAATATCAAAGCTCAAAACAGAACTGGTCATGCAGGCAGCTTTTCAATGACACAAAAATATTAAATAAAAGAGCTTCCCATCAAAGCTTTTAAGCGCTTTTAGCATGATCGTACCCCTCTCATCGCGTCAGCCATGTCTTAGAACATCTTCAAATAAATAATAAATGTATAAAGACAATAATGGCAAGCATATTTATCAGTATGACAATAAATATTACATCTGAAATTAAACGTATCTCTTGAAGGTCCAGGAAGTGGATGTTATGAAACAAATCTACGAACACAATACAGAAAAAGTCAAGAGCGTAAATAATTGGTCAGTGGTCGCAAATCCATAAATCTAGAGAATTATGTGAGAAGGCAATATTGTGAACAAAATGATGAGATTCGTGAACTGCACTGATTTTACACAACTTTTTCTGAATCGTGTTAGCAATGAGTGTTGGCATTTTTGTGATACAGAGATAGACATACTGCAGTTTGTACATGAGAATACTGTGTGAAACTAACCATTTGCCTCAAAATCCATGAAGGCACTATATGATGTCCTTCAGCCTTTCCATTAACAAGTATCAAGAGGTGGGATTAAGGCAGTGGTTATCGTTTCTCATAATACTTGTACATTTAGAGATTTTTGTAAAGCGATACACTGAGATAGTTCGCTAATTGCTCTTCTCAGAAGCAGGAGGCATGCATTGAGAACACACAGTGACTTCTCATCTATGTGGGTGAAGAAAATGATTTTTATATTAATGTTAGTGGAAGGTACATTCAGTGGCCACTTTATTAGTAAGCTCCCTCATTGCTCACGAGTCTATCCCATCACATGCAGCCAATAGAATTAGTCATACACAAACCGTCTGTTCAAACAAGCATCAAAATGATAACATGATTTTGAACATGGCATGATTGTTGGTACCAGGTAGTGTAGAAATCGATCGTCTACAGAGATGATCAGATATGAACATTTATACAGAGAATGGCAATATCCAGTGAGTGGCAGTTATCTGAGCAAAAATACCTTGTTGATGCCAGAGGTCAGAGATTGGACTGACATAATAAAAAGGTGGCATTAGCTCAAGTTAATCACAGGGTCTGCAGAAAACCATGCGGAAGCAGACCACAATAGGGTCTACCTAATAAAGTGGCCACTGAATGTACTGTATATTGAATGGCTCCTCTGTGAATGTGTTAGGCTACAGGACAGAGGAAAAAAAAAGATATTTTCCAAACCAGGGCCTGTACTACAGTCATATGCAAATCTTTGATAACCTGTGAGCTCTTACAAGTCATCAAAGACCGCCTGAAGGTAAAGCGTCCTCAGTCAAGAAGTGATTCATGTATTCATTGATTCACAGTCCTTCTGCTGTAGTGTATGGGCAAGGACAAAAAACGTACGTATGACAGTTTTCTGAGCCAGGCAATATACAGTTTATTATTTTTTCTTGCTCAAGGTATTCTGGTGGACATACCTTGCCATCCTAAAGCAAGGAGAAAATGTTTTTGAAATCTGAACAATATAATGTGGTAATGGAAAGGGAACGCCTTGTGAAGAAAGTCCTTGTACTGTTGAATGTCCAATGTTAAAAAATCTAACATTTCTGAATTGTAAAAATGATAAAAACAAGTAATTAAAAAGCACGTTTTTGGCAGCACTCACTGAAGATGTTTGATCAAATAGAGTAAACCCACTTCTATTTGGTCCAAGGTCGACCACGTGATTGAATGAGAATAAATCAAAGGTCATTGAAACCAACAAAAATGCACCAATAAGTAACTGAGAGAAGATGCTGATCTGTCCCACTGTAGGGACTGAAGAGTAGATGTATGCAAGTGTCTATTAATAATATGATGTAGCAAGCAATTCTATTAAACAAAAGAGCATTTCTGCCATGTTTTTGTTGGTCCATCTGAATCAAAGAGGTGTTTGAAGGACTAGGGTTTTCTCAGTTGACAGTACTAGATACAGAGACCGTGACATCATGGCACATACCGCTGTCATGATGCCTAAGACTGTACAACATCCTAAACAAGCACTAACTGACCACACACGTACAAACTGTGTTTTCTTCTGGAAACCAATCACCTGTACTAAGCTGCTGTGAAATTATTAATGATACGGCACTCCTACTTCATTTTCAAGCAACAATACATTCTATAATGAGCATGGTTACTCACAAATATTACATAGGCAGTGAATAAGTCAAAAGTGGACAAAACCAAGAGAAACCAATCAGAGGTGCATGTTGAATTTGCTGGGGCCACTGGACTCTGGCCTGGCCAGGAGAAAAGTGTTGACATTATGTTACAGTTACTGAGCTCCCCACAAGTGTGTGTGTGTGTATATGAGCTTCTAGTGCACAGCACCTTGGGTCAGGAACATGAGCTAAAGCTAACTGCGGCACACATAGACAAACACCAGGCCATTTAATCTCCTCTAAAGGCAAATGCAACAAAGTATCAGGTGTTATACACAGAAAATCCAATCCAACAAGCAAATGAGAGGGAAGAAATACATCGAAATAAACCAAAGAAATAGAACAAGGCACAAAATTGTCTGTAAAATAATTGAACTGTACAGGCCCCAGCAGTCCAGGAAGGGTCGGATCGGAGAATCAGCAACACCTCTCACAAAATGGCCGTGCCTTCTCTTGACTTTGACTCCAATCTTCCAGATTTCTTGAAATCCTTCGTTGTCGCACAAGCCTTTTTATAACCAGCCACAGTTATCCATAATGCCCCAACAGCATTGTCCATCGCCGCAGCAGTATCTCCACCCGTCTCTCCTGGCCCATCCAGTCACTTAGATATAGTATTCCTTCTTCTCGTCTGTGTTGTTGTGTCCACCCTCGGCATTAATGATAGCTGTGTCAGCGTCGGCCGCGTCGTCAGCTCCTTTGGCTTCGTGTGTGAAGTAAGTTCCTGCAAAAGACGTTCAGACAAATTTACCAAACGCCCATCGCTCATCTTCCACCTGCACACTTCAATCCTCCTGCAATCAGCTCACAACAAAACACTTGAACCCTTTAAGACGTGTTCATGATCAAGTATGATTGCTGCGCCTACCTTTGTGTCTGGCAAAGTATCGACCAAGAACAATAAGTGCACAGAGGATGGCAAACATCACCACGGCAACCACCCCGCCGATGACAGCATGGTCGATTTTCTGTGGTGCCCCTTCACCGGCTCTGGAGTCTGAAAAACAGGACAATAACCATAAATAATGACATGATCGGCAAATGGTCAAAGTCATAAAACCAATAGCTCAGACATGTGCCACACTGGAAGACAAGGCTGTTATCTTGAGCATTTAGCATGACCTCCCCTGTAGATAGGACATTGTTTAATAGAACATTAGAACAGTGTGGAGAAAATATTGCCATATAGTCACAAAACAGACTACTAAATAATCTACATATAATTAAATGTAATACTTCATGCCTGTCAAGTATTGTCTTGTGCCAGGTTAAAGAAACCCTATTATGCAAAATGAATTGTCTCCCCATCAAAAACACACTTCTATAGTATGTATTAGATACGTATTGTATGCTGATGTGCTGACCTTCTCAAGAGAAAGAGACATCCATCAAGCATTTTGAGCGAAGAAAAAGCAACAGATAGATAATTCATTATTACTTTATTTTAAAATGCTGATCCGAGCTCCTTTGGGTACAAGGGCATGTTTCACTTCAGATAAAATAACCAGCTATAAAATGAAATGCAGGGCTGTAGCAGAGTTCTTATTTTCAGATTTGACAGTATATTTTAGAAGTACATTTCACCCAATTCAGCTCCCCTTCTTTCATGAAAGTTTTCAGTGTTATATGGGTTTAATGGTAGTTAGCGCCTCTCGAGTGAGCAATGGTGAAAAATGTTTTAAGACTGTTATTTCACCGAGAAACACTAGACACAGGCTCCCATCCCCGCACAAGTTCACCCTCTGTAAAATACATTGTGATTTAAGGGGCCATTTCTGGAAGTCATAGAGCTCAATCATCAGAAATAGACACAGGACTTGAGATGAATTGGCGCCCGGTGTCCCCATTCAGAGCAATACGCGCCCGCCTCAGGTGTCAGAGACTATCACTGACTTGCATTTAGCCAGATTTATCCGCACTCAGCACAAGAACAAGGCAAAATCTGAAGCCTTTAAATTTCCAGTCTCAGAATAGTTCAGAGCATTTATCAATAGTCTATATCTGTGCACATTTAGACTGATGGAGCAATGGCGGCTGAGGGAATGGCTGGACTGTTCTTTGCTGCATGAGAGAGCAGCTCAATTTTCCATCAATCTCGCTAGTCATGCTCTGAACCTGAATGATTCTGATAAAGGCGAAGAAGAAATTCTCAACACGGAGAGGGCACATGAGTTAAATCAACGCCATGTAACTTTTGCTCTCTTTTCTCTGGCTCCCTCTCCTGATGAGAAGATACCCGAATTCATATCAGAAATACTGTAGTAGCATGCAGGAGCCCAGGCTATGCAACAAACGTGGTTAGCATTTTGTTAGTATTCACATGCGATTTCCGTTCTTTGTTCTTATTTAGCATTTAGCTTGTGTTAGCATTTACCTCTATGTTGTCTATGGTATACAAGAAAAAGAGTGTAATGTCAGGGATGTTTTTGTATTCTGGAGTTTAAACAATTGAAGCGTGCATAGTAATGAAGGATGATAAAGGGGTCAGAGGTTTTGAAGGGAGGTCTGTCCTGTTTATGAGATCTACTACTATTCTACTATTTTTGAAACTGTCTAAATACAGTGCTCCTTAGTCGAGTCCTCTGACACAGATGGCACATTCACATCATGTCTTATACAAAACCAAACCTTTTCTGAAGTTTACTTTTTACACACAAGGACATCACGGCAGAATGGAAATGAAACTAATTAATGAGAAAAGTTGTGGCTCAGCTGAGCGCCTTTGAGAGAATGAAGTCATCTTCACAGAGCAGCGGCGGCGGCATCTGTGGAGCAGGGAAGTGCGGTTTGTTTACTGTATTGTGGATGTCAGATTGCACTGTTCATCCCCTGAAGAGCGGGAGAAGCCTTGGTCCATGCTAATGAACTGGCACCCACTAAATGCCCCTGTGCGCAGTGGTGTCTCTCCCTCCTACTCCGCGCCCCCCACCTGCCCTCACCTTACCCCCCACTGTCTTCCGCTTGACACATCCGCGAGGAAGCATACTGGGTCTCCTCTGCCTCAGCGTGCACGAGTTTTATTTAACAGGGAAAAAAGATTTGCCCAGAGTAAGCACCTGGGCTCTATATCATAAAAATGTCAGATAGTGAATCTAAAATCCCCAAACACCTGCAGTATCAAGTGTTATGGCTGGGTGCATATCATGTTTCTTCCATTATGTACAGCCCTGATTTTCTATCTGACACTCCTCTACTTATTACAAAAGAGAAGTGCAAAAACAAGAGCCACAGTAAATACAATGAGAGATATCAATGCAATAAATACAGCTGTTATTAAACTTTTGTTTTCTGTCTACTTTTTGTTTTGCTATAGAGGATCATATATATATATAAATAAATAAAGGATGATATTATTGCTTCAGGACGTGTGTGGGCTCGTGTTGTAGAGGAAGGCTCAGATTTGATGTGCCAGTAATTTCTTTTATACCAAAACCCACTGTTAAAATGAAAGTAATTATTCTTCAATTCAAAGAGCTTCAGTGTGTGCATAAGATACTACATTATATTTTCATAGCTGAGTGGGTAGTGTTCCTGACTGGTTGAGTGGAGTCTGCATGTCCTCCTTGTGTTCCTCTAACCAAAAACACACATGTGTTCTTCTAGTGAATGAATTTGTCTTCCAGTGTATATCTTGTGTCAGTATTGCAACTAGCTGACCACTGCCTAAGGCCCACAGATGCTTGTTCCAGTCACCCACACCCCATAACAGCAATGTGCATTCATAACAATATGTATAAAGGCTATTGTAAGGAAGAAATTGTTACTTAATTAATATTTGAATGAGAATGCCTATACGCTGTGTGGCCAAATTTAGCCAGTCTCAGTCTGTCTCAGGTTTATGTTTTGTGTGCTAATAATGGATGCATTGGATTTTATAGATGCATTCCTGTTCCGTAAACAATAACACAGTATAGTTCAATGAGTACAAATGCTCTTCGCACAGACAGTCTTATTACACTGTGTACTTCGCCCTTGAAATAAGCTGGATTTGATTATGTCAGTAATGTGACTGGTGTCCACAGTGGCAGCAGCAGAGTGGGCTGACAGAGAAGTGCTGACATGCCCGCACCGGCGTTCCCGACAGGATGTGCACAGCCGTGGGGATTTATGAAGGAATAAAGAGGATTTGCAACTGATGCCGGTGTCTGTGTCCCGCTCAAACCTGCTCTGCTGAACCCCCGTCCCATGTGCTTTACTGTTACACCTTCCCATTACTTCACTGAGATGACTAATTGCTTCTGTGGTCAGTCGCAGAGCCTCACGACAAATGCTGTGAGGCCAGCCTTGTGAGTGACCAAAAAGCTTGTTATCATGAGTTCCTTTCAGCGTCAATTATCACAGTAATATTCATTATTTCAATTCTATTAATAAATGGCATGAAAAGTTTCTAATAGAATAAGTGGAAGACTATGGGCCTAAGGCGGTGTCCACCCTCGACAATGGCAGGGCTAACATTCAAAGATAGAGAACCATTCACTTTCACACTCATACATCTACTGCCTTTATTATCCACAAGGTAGTAAGTTGGATAGAGCATAGTTGACTGACCAGAGGATTGAACCCTCAATCTTCATGCTGACTGCTGACACTACTCTGCACCCTTTTAGATTTTCAGCCCTATATATATTTTATACTGTTACAACAAGACTTGTCCTCGACACTTGTATGGATGTATAGATGTAATTACATGGATATAATTGAAACGATGACTCCTGAATTGATAGAGCAGAGCCTGTAGTTTAACTAGATTGTAACCCTTTCCTGGCAGTGGCCTGACTATGACATATTGCTGCTCAATTTACTGGACAAGCCAGTTTAGCACAGGGAACTGCCAACCACCTTGTCCTGTAAAAGAGAAATAAATGTGATTAGACTTAGATTATGTAGAAACACATTTGAGAGTCCACTGTTGGTATAGCCCGCTGGAAAGATTTTTGAAAGCTACAAATGTAAACTGAAGACATACAAATGCAGCTGTGACATTTTGGGAGGTTCGGCAGTACACGTGAAGGTGTGCATATCAATGAACCGACAAATGGAAACAATGCTGAACTCAGACACAGTTTATTGTTTGGGAATATTAAATTGCCTCCTACTTATTCATATGTCCTTTTATATACTTTAGATACATAATCACATGGAGGGAGGTATACAATAGTGGGAGATTTTAACTAGATTATTCAGTCATTTCATTCAAATCAAATAAAGCAGATTATTCTTTTAACTAGTAACTGAAATTCAATCTACAATCTACATAAGCTCAAAGAAGGAACTACTTAGCAAACACAGACCTCCGTCAACGTGCTAAAGATTCAATA
The DNA here is from genome assembly GCA_036025475.1 of Philypnodon macrostomus. Classification (NCBI taxonomy): domain Eukaryota; kingdom Metazoa; phylum Chordata; class Actinopteri; order Gobiiformes; family Eleotridae; genus Philypnodon; species Philypnodon macrostomus. The sequence goes on from JAVQKC010009660.1 coordinate 11,929, forward strand.
TGTCATTATGTCTGACAATGGTAAATCTAATAAAACAGTATATTTTGCCCTTGTTATGGTACAGAATCTTCAAAGAATAATCTGCATCCAGTTGATGTATTATTTATTTCTTGCCTATTTCTTCCAAATTCAACCATAAGTTTTGAGGTATTTTACAAACAGTCAAACAACCCCACTAGCAATAGAAAAACATAACCCCTTCTTCCCATCGCAGTTTAGCGACAATGCAAGATCATCTCTCACAAAAAAAGCTATATAAGCCACGCTGGAAGGTACCTCTATCTATTTAAGACAGTTCACTGGCACGCAAAATCTAAATCTACGTGCCAAGCTGAGCACTTATCATCCTTCACAACTGCTTCCTCAAAACCGTATTAGAGCTTTTAATTTCAGGGCGGGCTGGCATCACGAACCTATTCCCCGGAGACTAATTAAAACAGCCTTTTTACAGTATCTTCTTCCCTTAGTGTCTGTTTAAAAAGAAGAGAATAAAAAACTGCAGGTCAATTCCAACTGGGAATCCAAGTAAACAAATCAGAGAAAAAAATAATTAGAATTTTTAAACGATTCTTTTCATTTTTAAGACGCACTTCAAAGATAGACGAAAGGGTTTGGACAATTTTGGTAAATGTTTAATGGCTAATTATGTGGAATACTAAAGACGCTCAGAAAACCATATTTGTTAAAGTCTAAGTCGAAAATCCCACAAACTAAACAGCTTTGGAAACCTGCCAACACCTCACGAGCGCAACAGTAGAAATGAAACTGCAAAGAAAACCTGCCAACAGAGGATTCTGAAAATACCATCTGGGGCTAGGATCCTTTTTTGCTTACTTGAAAAAAGAAATCCATTTGTTTGTGAAGAAAGAACAAAGGTTGGGGAATCACCCCGAAGTCATCCATACATTTTGTGCTGCATGTTAAAAAGCTGAGTGAGATCTGCAAATGCCAAGCAAGCAAAAAAAAAATCAATGCAGAAGCAGGTCTAAAGGGGGCCGTCTGCGGTTGTAAGTGTAAAGTTTAAATGGCTTGTATTGGTAGTTGGCAAGTCTGCTGCCCGCTGTAGAATCATTTAAATAAATGTACCTCAGAGGGTTTATAAATGTAGATGCTGATTTCAATATATTTTATTCAGTGAAATTCAGAGGTGAGTCTAGTGAGCACAACAACATAGAAACATAGGCTCTTTGCAGTCATAGCTCCAACATAATTCCTTGCTCCATGTCTTTTGGTCTGGCGCCCAAAGATGTGCACGTGGGGGGTGGAGTGGGTGTCTACAGCGGGCTTAACCAGGATATGATGTCCCTGCCTCGGATCATCTCTGAGCATCTGACGAGCTGGAGCAGTATTGCCACAGGCTGCCTTTTATTCCCTCAAAGCTGTGGATTGCGGCTAAAGTCTACCCTCTGCCCAAAAGGAATCCAAAGGAACTCTGTGAAGACTACATTTTTTTCCTTTCTGAAGCCGGTGTAACCATTCGGGTGTCCATCTTGAAAACATGCGCTTCCAAGTTTTCTTTTCTTGTTAAAATGTGTGCTCCCTGCCACTCTGTGAAGAAGGAGCCTGACTTGTGTGCGCAGGTTGTTGTGAGGCATCCGCCTTCATCTTTTCTGACACGAAACGTCAACTAAAAGCTTTTTGATTTGTTGTAAATATAACACAGAAAAGAAGGAAGAAAGAGTAGACCCCTAAGAGGTCTACACCCACTTCTACTGTGTTTTCTTTAGCATACCCATCTGCACAGTTTGCCTGTCTAAACCAAACTACGAATTTAAAGCATAATTTCAATCATGTTTTTCACAGTGGGGTTTGGCAAGGGCAAATGGGAGTGGGCCCATACCCATCACAAAAATCCTACACTCCTTTTGAAACTAGAAAATATAACTCTTCAACACAGGCACTTAACATTCTGCTTTTCTATATAATTTGCAGACAAAACTATCGACCTATGTAGGTTATAAAATATATTTCTTAAACTGAACTTGTCACAGCCTTACATATACTAAGAACTGCTGCCAATTAATATTAATCCTTTTAATCAGATCCACAGTATGTAATCTACTTAATGACCAGTTATACTTTCTGATAATGTTGTTTTGTTCAATCACATTTTCCCGTCATTATAGACCAGACCATAATGCATAAGAACAATGGCTGATTGGGCCCGCAGCAGCCGAGTGGCCTCTGATTAGGGCTCAGCTGGCGGTAAAGTGTCTGCTCCGATTCACACGCACCTCCAGATGAATGAATAAGAAATCTGGCTGTATACCTCTTCCTTAATGGCAACAGGAATATGCTATAGACTGTGCTGTTATGCTGATTAAGGCTGTGCGAAGCAATCTTCGGTGAGCCCGCTTAGCTTTGCCCCGGTGACAGGGTATTTAGAAGAGTAGTGAACTGCGAGAAAGCTAAATTACATCCTCCCAGTATGTACTGCATAAATCATGGAAAATCCTCTTTCAAGCTTGCCATATGCAAAATCACTGGAAATGCTATAGCAGGAAACATAAAGATGGCCACATACAAGAAACTTGAAGCAGATTATACGTAGTTAAATTGCAAAGGCTTTTGAAAGAGTCACTTCCTGTTTCACCGCCACACCCACTGAGCTGAGAAATGATGCCCATGCATGTGCCATCTCAGCCACTAGTGATGCATATTCTGACATAAAGAGGGAGCAATGAGCTAGAGGCTAGAGCCGGAAGTAGCTACAAGTGCAAGAGCATCATAAAAGCTGATGGTGTGTGTGTGTGTGTGTGTGTGTGTGTGTGTGTGTGTGGTGGGGATGGGGGGTTGAATCTCTTTTGTGCAACTGTACACAAATGTATAAGTGGCACACTCACTAATCAAATGAATGAATGAATAATTTACAAATGAAAGCCTGTTTACAATACTAGAGCCTTTATACCATACTGAGGTAATTTCATTTCTTTTATTGAGATACTAGCAGCGCTCAGTTCACAAACTCTATCAATTACCATAATAACATATAAAGTGTGCTGTCTCTTTAGTAGCTATTGAAAATGTAAATCTTTAAGGGCTATTTTTAAATTCAAAATACTCAGTATAGCGTATCTGAATGGTTACTGCTACTTTTAGGTCCTTTTAAAAGAATTGAGCAGGTAAGAACAAAGCTGAAAATTGCCCAAAAGATAGCACAACTATAAACACAGCAAACCAGGTCTCTTTTATTCATTTGATTTGCCTTTTTGAAAAATATTATTGATGTCTTTGAACTTGCAGAGACCAAATGTGACTAGTGTTTGTAGAAGAGATGTAAAGGGCATTATAATATGATGGATGGGCCAGTTGAGATATAGCTGCAGATGCTGATAAGATATAGCACTGAGGCAAAGCTGACTTTTTCCAAATCAAAACATGTGAGTGGAACAGTACTATGACAGGTGCCCACTGCCTGTCCTCAGTGTCACCTATCAGCAGCTTTATCTGATTAAAGCTGTCCGTCCGCACTCACTTTAACCTTTAGTGCAAGCGGCCATTATTTCACGGTGATCTGCAGGTTATGTATGTGTAAGCAGGGGCCCTGTCGGGTATTTTGAGGGCTCTGAAATAACATCAAATTGGGCCCCACCTTAGTAGACAAAACAAAAGTGAATGTAGTATACAGGGGGCCCACTTCTTTTTACTTGACAAAGTATAATTTCCTGTATTCTCTGCATTTGAACTCCAAGCTAAGACCCTACCATTGGCACAGCAAAAGAAAATATGAATTGTTCTCTTCTCATATCGCTCATAAACGTATTATATTTAATACCTAGTAGTTAGTAAAACAAGATATTTTAGGCCTAGATAGTTAGTTGAATAAATATTTTTATGGGCCCTCGGTCAATGATGGGCCCCCTAGAATTACCCTAACCTTCCCTCGCTTAAAGCGCCCCTGCATGCAAGCTCCCACACACTCGCATTCACGCATGATTGTAACATAGGAATGGGAGTGGGGCATACAGTACCTTGGGTGTTGACTGGGTTGGTGGTGGGTGTAGGAATAGTAGTGGGAGCATCTAGATGAAAAAGAGTGAAACAAAAATAAAGAACATGTATAAGAAATAAAGACAAGAATAAGGAGAGAGACATAAGACATTGAAAATGAGGAGCCACAAGTAAACTAGACTGTATTATTGATGCTTACTGTGCCATCTGCTTAAAGCTAACACCTAGATGCTAATGTGCTACATAATGACGCTCACATGTAGCAGCTATGTTGAGAGTGGTAACACCATCTAGGCTAATTAACATTCAACTGGGGCTGCTGGAATTGTTATCATATTAATTCTGTCAAAACGTAATTGACAGCTATGCCAAATATCAACGTTTAAGCAAACAGAACCAATTGCATGCTCGCTTAGCTGGTTACAAAAAGGTCTGGAATGGTCTGTTTTAGTGCAGCGTGGCCAGTAGGTTTGCTTTTGTTTCCTTTTTGATAGTTTTCTAATTAACTATGAATAATAATGTCTCGCAATCACCAAGCGCCATTGCTATTTTGCACAGTCACTCACAATAATTAAGTCAAACTGCAAATTAAACCAGTCTTGTGGTCTCCCGCTGCACCGACCGCACGCCTCCCTCTGCCCCGCCGTGCACTGATTAGCCCTGTCGCTAACCCCCAAAAATAAAATCATCACACAAACAAAATGGAGGGCAATTCAGGTGTGCGACACTACTAAAGAGAGCTCAAAGCTGAGCTCATCAGGGCAATACTATATGCCAGGCGGCTTTGCAGGGGAGATATCGCGGCCCCTCGCTGTGGAAGAGTCTCAGCGGGGGAAATTGGCTGGCTGTCTCCATGCCTTTACTGTCTACACTCCATCAAAAGACAGCAGTAGGGGACCTCACAGCTCTAAACTAATGCTAAAACATCAAGCGGGGCATAATGTGGAGGCTACATATGGGGTGTTCGGGGTGGTTTTTGCAGCTGGTGGCAGGTAGGGGGGTATCTGGGTATCAGGAAGACAGATTCTCCTCTGACAGTATTTGAAGTGGGGAGGTGGTGGGCTAGATTTGGTTGCCTGTGACCGTGGGCAGGCTTGATAGCTGAAATGTCAGTGTCTGGGAAGAGGGAAATTGGCCATTCAGGGAAGAGGGTCTTCACAAAGGCTGGGATAGGATGTGGCACATATAATATCCAGGCGAACAAGAAATTCTCTATGGGCAATTTCCAGCGTGGATGACTCTGGGCTCAACATTATGAGGGCTGAAATATGAGTGTGTTTTGGAGAAGCCATATTTTCAGACAGTATTTGTATGAGAGAGGGATTTGATATGCGAAAATGTAACCATAAAGTGAAACAATGCAGAAAAAATTGTTTATCCATGCCTGTTTAACGCTCGCAAACATGGCAGCAAGGAAAAAATAATAGGGTTTCTTTTGCCTAGCTATTTGTTGTCCGATTTAGCGTAATAAAACTAGACACAGAATTTCATTTCTGTGAAGATAAAATGCTGCTGGACAGTTAAAATAGCCTTGTATTTGCAGTACCATTTCCCACATTGTAAATCGTGGAGAATAAGTGCGCTTGTGGCTTGTGAATCTTTTGCCATATTGTCTATTGAAGATTTATAGGTCAAAACGTCAACTGTGACTTAGTGTGTGGTAGTGAAGGCAGTTGTGTTGTCCTGCCAAAGGCCAGTGTTTTGAGTTATAGCATCAGGTGAGCTCTCTCACTGCCGACAGCAGCCAGGGGGTACAATTCACAGGTCTACCTCCAGAACAGCATGAAAAGCTACCCCCTTTCTCAAAGTCCAGTTCAGTATGCTGTACAAAAAACCTGTGATGCAGCTGGGATTTATGCTGGCCTCACACCTGTCTGGGCTGTCTTGTTGTCAAAGGTCATTAGTCTTTGGTTAAATAGAAAAGAGCTCTAAAACCTACAAGGGTTGCATAAGAGCCAGACTGAGAGGTTATGGAATTTTGTCTCTGTAAACACCATGAAAAAAGCTGAAGAATTCATTCATTAATTTCATGTGCATGTTCATGTGTCAATTAACAAAGGCACAATGGCTGTACTACCAACATCAATTTGAACTATTATTATTTTATTATTATTAACTTCCATTTATATAGCGCTTTTCAAGACAACCAAAGCGCTTTACATTTTTTTGTATTATTCATTCACTCCACAGTCACACCTGATGGTGGTAAGCAACTATGTAGCCACAGCTGCCCTGGGGCACACTGACGGAAGCGTGGCTGCCAGTTTGCGCCTACGGCCCCTCCGACCACCACCGAATACCAATCACACAACCACATTCATTCATAGGCAATGTGGGTTAAGTGTCTTGCCCAGGGACACAACGACAGT
>JAVQKC010009663.1:0-10753 GCA_036025475.1 Philypnodon macrostomus
ATTATTATTATTATTATTATTATTATTATTATTATTATTATTATTATTATTATTATTATTATTATTATTATTATTATTATTTTGGCCCAGTAAAAAACAGATTTGTATTCCTCAAGAATACAATGCAATGTCCTGCCATTGGTGTTGAAGAACGAATGAAGACTAGTCAAGAGGCCAAGAGAGGGACGTAAGTAAAACTCCACAATAAACCTCAGATATTGATACAGCAGCTCATTGTTACTGATACAGCTGTAAAATATTTGGTAAAATACTTGAATTATTGTGTTACTTTCCACCTCTGATACCAAGGTGTTTTGCTGTGTGCCATAGCTTCCACTTCCAGCCCAATTAAAGTGTGCACTAAGACAGGGTGGTTACCAGGGCATAACCCCGGTGTGAGACAGTGTTTTGTAGTCGGCAAGTCTTTCCCTTCAGCTTTTTCTCCAAGAGACTGTTGGCTCAGAGGGTGGTCCGATCGCCCCCATAGATCCTCACTACACGGCTCACACGCTGAGAGGCCTCTGCACTGGCTCAATAGCGTCTTTCTTGTTATGATGTTAACTAGCCATCAAAAAAATATTATAGCTGAGGAAAAAATCCACTGAATGAATTAAAAATAAGGTATTCCTAGTTCTAGCTGTGCCATTTTAAAATATGCATACAGCTCTGATTAAGAGTGACTTTTGCTGATTAGCATGATCACCATGCTAACTGACACACCATTTACAACCTAGCATTAACATTAGCTTTTAGCCATTACAATGTGTTGATAATAGTGAGACTGTATTATAAAGTATTTTGCTATATCATATTGTTTTTTAATCAACAGGATTTGACCAATGGAATCAAATGGGCTCAGCTTACCTAACTATCTACGATACCCACTAAATCATGAATTGTTTTTTCCAAAGAGAAATCTCATGGTTAAATTTCCTTTTGAGGCAGGTAAGTGCGCTGTAGTCACACTAGTGAATTGGCCCCACATGTGGCATACACATGCAATTGATTAACTTTTTATGACTCACAAAATGTCATCTACTGGTGCTGATCCTTGGTGCATTTCCCATACAGCCCATGACCTTTCACCATATAGGGCATAGCTAAATTTACATCCTTCTTTCCTTTGGTACCATTTCCCTTAAGTATATACTTAATAAACCACATTACGCTGTTCAGACTTCCACTTCCAAGCGTGTTTTCATCTGTTCTCCACATAAGCCCAAGTCAAGCTGTGAGTTCTTCTCCTGATGTCGTTCAAAAGCCTTCAGTACCTAATAACCCAACCCCAAGTGAGAGCTACAGTGTAAACCTCAATAATGAACAGAAACCACACTATATATTACATTTGCTGTTGCCCTTTGACCCCCGCTTTATTGTACTTTAATGGGTCTGTGAGCGAATGCAGGTATGGTCTTTTTGAAGCTGGGTTGTGTGCAGCAGTGGTCATTCCTTGGGTACAGTAATGAATGTGGGCCCGTTCTGTCAGTCACCGTGCTGTTGGACACTCGAGAAGGCACAAGTTTGATGAACGCACTGGCTCATCTGTGGCCAGCTCTCATTAGGGCAAACAAGATGAAAGTCCAGCTTTCATCTTGTCGTGTTTGTTGCTATTTTTGCTTTTCATTCAAATGGAGAGCCAAACAGAGATGAATTAATGTTGGAATAAAGTTTCTCTAAAGCAGCTGATACTTACATGGTTTTCATCACATGTGGTGAGACCACAACTAAATATTATATATATATAATATTGCAGTTTTGAGCAGGAGTCAAACTACTAACTCTCTATATATATATAATTTTGTAGCACAATACACAGAACAGTAGCCAGTAAACTAAAGGCTCCACATGTTGAGGTCAGGTCTGGGTTATTACAAGGATGTGCCTAGTGCCTTGGTGGAGGTCTCTGCTCTGAAGTGCATTTAGTTAATGTTAGTGAATGCACTTTATTTGAATGATTATTGCACTTTACACTTGTGTCTCTTCAAGACTCCTAACAAAATGCATTAAAAAGAGTTGCACATTTGAGCACAGTACAACAGCTGTCAACAGTCAAAGGATGTATTTAGTTGTATTTATATTTTGGCAATATTACGGAATCACGTCAGATTGTAGATGTGAACGCGATAACTCATTAAAACGAATTGACAGATCACGTTCGAATTTTTTCCACAGTTACATATCATAAAGATGTTGAACTGAATTTATTTAGGTACTGCTACGATCAATGACAATTAATAATATTGCCCTGAAGCAATTTAATTGAGCCATTAATCCTGCTGAAACAAAATCGCATGAATTTTGGCAAAGTGATCCGGACAATAGTATATTTAATGTACTCGTCATTGCTCATTAGCAATATAAAAACCATTAGAAATCACACAATGTCTGATTAAGGAGCCCGTTGGTGCCATAGCACTTGTGGCAGACGTATGGGGGCGTTTCGTAGATATACACCTTGCTGTTGGGAATGACAGTGTGGGCCTAGTTAGTTTTTGTAAATAACACCCTGGGTGCTGTAAGTGTCACCCTGGGTGTTGTAAGTGTCAGAAAAAAAATATTATGATTATGCACACAATTTGAGCAACCAATGGCAACACACCCAGTAAATGCATGATGTCATTTCTTGGATATCAGTTTTTTGTACAGGAGAAGTCTCTGAAAACTGTTCTGTTTAAAGACCTCAATCGTTTGCAAATGTGTGCCTAGAATGTATCCATCAAAGGACTCAAATTCAATCAAATTTAACCTTAGCTACTACCAGATCCATGTACCAACGTATTGAAATTGCATAGAGCAATGCTGTTTTGTTACACAATCTATATAAAAACAGGGTTGTGGTCTGGCTTCTTTGGAGTTTCCAAAACTGTGGGGTATTGCACCCTTTATTGACAGTTTTTATAACAAGGTCTTTTGATCTGTGAACAAATATTGGAAGGGCCTGGGGCAGCTCAGCTGGGGAAATGTTCCCTCGCCTTGGCACACTTACTGAAGCACTACAGAGCGTGGTTCTCAAAGCCGAACGGGGAGAATGGCTTCTTGGAGGTTCACTATGGTTCAGGTTTTTTCTCACTGAACACATTTTTTCTATCTTACTCCAGTAATGGCAAAAACACATCTCTATTTTGTTTTCTATTTTGTGAGATGAAAAACACAGTGATTTTTTTTGTGTGTTTTTTTTCCAAAAAACTCATTTATCAAACCACTATTGTGTGTCAGTGAGTAAACAGGATAAGGCCGTGCGCACTGTTAAATCTTGCAGGAAAAGCCATTGGAAAAATAATTCAATCATTTACATAGTGTCCACATTGGTTTGTTGGCAGGAAAACTTAATAAGACAATGTCAGTCATTCTTACTGCTGACAACTACAGGAACTAATGAGTACATTTAGGGGATTTTTAGATTTTTAGATTTACCACTGAACCATGACATCACTGTTTTAACAGACTTAACTAGTTCAGTGTTACAGGGTTATTATTTTGGCCTAACATATTCTTCACATACTTAATATAACTAACGGTCTTATTGCACTGATTAAAGAATTACATATTGATAATAATGGTTCAAATGCTATGATTATGGTGACACTGCACATTTAGCCTGATGTTACATATGAGGTCAGAGCTGTCACTTGAATCACTCACAGAATCTGAAGATAAAATGCAGCATGTGATCCCTAACAGTCTGAAATATGCCAAGTGAGACCATGATGAGGCTGCTGCCACGGCCTGTCATATCATTCCACTTGAGGTTTGCTGCCTGGCATCAAGGTTTAATTGAAGTGAAGGTGTTCTGTTTCACATGTGACAGACAGACAAAGAGTGTTGACTGAAATGAGCCAGCCCCTATAAATATTCTCTCTCCATTATGGGCCTCACAAGAGGGGGAAGTGTGACACCTAGTGGTGGAGTTTGTTATGGCCTATGGATGGGTGGGGGCTCTGTATTTGGCTGTGCGTGTGATTCTCTGCTCATCTACAGCGTTTCCGCATCATATAACCCAGAAATGTGTGATTAAACGTAAATTTGCAAACAGTGCTACCCATTTACCAACCCGATAATGTTTAACAAAAAACAGTAATGTAAAGGCAAGATCTCCTAACTCACAAGGTACTTACATAATCTATTAAAACTCTATGCATTTCTTTGGAGACAGCATTATTCACCTTTGTAGAGATAATAGTAATGATTACAGTATTATACCGTTGAGTTAGTAAACAACCTTTAAACACTGGTCGAATATACAGAAGGTTGTATGATTGATAGATATAATTACAGCTAACCTCAATCACCCCTCTCTCTTTATCTGTGCATTACATTAAATATGGCCCTGTTACATGATTGATCACTCACAGACCAACCTCAGTTCCACATTTACCCGACCTGGTTCTGTACTCCCAGAACACATTGCCCTGAAAACCCATCTGAACTTATTACCTCCACTCAAATACTTTACACACGCCTTTAAAAACGCTCCATCATGAGGTCGACTGCGGGTTAAAGAGTTGAAGTTGGCAGACCGGGGTAGCGCTCCATATTGAAGCGTCCTCAGCTTCTCCGGCAGACGGGTGGGGGACTATCCTATCAGGAGAGGTTGTTTTCACATATGCCCTAAACTAATTACAAGCAATAAATTAATTTCACGGTTCTGCTTTAGAATTAATTGCATCTTTACAGAAGTGTCTTGAAGTGATGGCTCAAGCAGCTCCGATACGGCTGGACATACAAAGAGCTCTGGGTGCTTATCGCCCCGACATTCAAAATGTAGTTGGAAATCCTTTGAGAAATGATAGTTTATCATTTGCTGGTGTTTTGATTGCTGGTAAGGTAATATTCTGTAATTATATATTTCGTATTGCACATGATATAGTACTGCACATGATATAGTACTGCACATGATATAGTACTGCACATGATATAGTATTGCACATGATATAGTATTGTACATGATATAGTATTGTACATGATATAGTACTGCACATGATATAGTATTGTACATGATATAGTATTGTACATGATATAGTATTGCACATGATATAGTATTGTACATGATATAGTATTGCACATGATATAGTATTGCACATGATATAGTATTGCACATGATATAGTACTGCACATGATATAGTATTGTACATGATATAGTATTGCACGTGATATAGTATTGTACATGATATAGTATTGCACGTGATATAGTATTGTACATGATATAGTATTGCACAGGTAGTAAGTATAGCATTGACAGTGAGGTAGTGATATACATAATATATTCATATAGTGCTGCAGCAGTAAACATATTATGTAAAGTGATTTAGTGCAGTATTAATTGAGAGTTCAGTTCATTATAAACAACTAAATCAGTTAACGTGATGATACTGGTGAATATAAGATTATTATTATATGAATAGCTTGATTGATTATACCAACTGTGATATACTGGAGCTCCAGATGTAACCATGGTGTGAATGAGTGTGTGTTGTCAAACCTGAACATTGAGGTGAGGATTTTGAGCATCTCGTCGTAGGTCTCATGCCACATTGTTGCACAGAGGTAAATTACGCAGTTCTGTATCTCATCTTGGCTGTAGAGGATTTTTTTTCGTTATTTGTGGATACTGATAGGCAGAGATTGTTTCCCCCCGCACCTTTATATAAAATGTACCTTTCTTGGTTTTGTGCTCGTGGGACCTTCATCTTGGTGTTAAGTAGCAGAGACAGGTCGATAAAGCAGGATTCGTACAGGCGACGTACAAAGAGCTGGGAAGTCCGTTCTATACGCTGGACCTGTGACAGCAAGATAGAAATAGACATACTGCCACAGTGAAGACAATGAAGTCGCACAGAAATACTGAAGTCTTTTAGAGCAACTGAGTATGTGACAAAATCATTCTGTTTCAACATCTCAATATAAGTTGAGAAAAGCTGTAGTATAGTTTAATACAGTTTTGTCCTAGTTTAGCCCCGTTTATCTCAAGTTTGGACCCTGTTTAGACATGGCTTAGTCTTGAATTCGAAACTGGGTTAGAATATATTTAGCCCTGGTTTAGTCTTTGTTTAAACCTGTTCAGTTCTACATAGCTTAGACCTGTTCTGTCTGAATAGTGGTCCTTATTAGTGTGTCTGTTAGAAACTTTACACAAATACTACTGAATGGATTTGGATGAAATTTTCAGGGAAGCTGATGAATGGAAACACTAGAAAAAAATATTAGATTTTGGGACTGATCCGGATTATGGTCTGGATGTAGGATTGTCTCAAAAATGGCACCTTCTCTTGGCTCTGCTGGGCCTCTCTTGTGAGTGAGCCTCTCTCCCTCCCCCACCCCTCTGCTTGGTCCTTTGCAGAACACTAGAAAGCACTTGGAGAGTGCAGACCACCACCAAGGCAGCTAATTTCCCCTATATGCACTCCTAAAATAAACTGATCTACATAAAACCTTCAGTGGGACTGGACACTTCTCAATAAAAAATGACAAAATAGAGCATTGTTTCTATTAATGACCTGAAATAAAAATCATTCAAATCATCGTAATACAATGAGAGGTTATTAAAACCATAGAAACAACAGTAATAGTCTGTTAGCTGAAAAGGTAGGTAAACTTGGAAGTAGTTGTAGTACTACTGTTGTGGCTGCAACAGGTTTTAGGAGCATACAGGGGAAATTAGCTAGCTTGGCGGAGGTCTGCACTCTCCGTGTGCTTTCTAGTATTACATATAGACACATACTCTGTGACCTCAATACTGTGTATGACTGTGTGCGTGTTTGTACCTTAGTCTTCCAAACATAGTGAGTACAGGTGACAAACCCGGACCACATGCACACTCCTTCCAAAGCCAGCATTATAAAGGGCCACTGCATGTAATGACTGTCAATAACAAGTGGATTTTAGGGTTGTTTACATGTACAGTACTTCTGCATTCTTACATTTTGTTGATTTTGAAGTCCTAGTATATTCAAGGGCAAAGCTGGTTTATGTAATTTTACCTGTTGAGTGACGTGCGGCAGATGCTCCTTGTGATCTCTAACATGATCATAGAAGTTGCGTTTTTGTTGTTGAGATGCACAAGACTTGCACAAAACTCTAAACAACAACACAAAGCAGCTTTTTGTAAATGCAAGAAAAACTGCACACGTCTATTTTTACGATTATTGATAATACAGTTTATAAACCAGACAATTGTTTATAGAAGTTATATGCAGAAACTCACCTACGATGCTCCCGTGCTTGGCTCCAGCTAATACCTTGTCTGCTTCAGTTATGAATAGAATTAGTCCTAATAGAAGCACAGAGGGTCCCACACAGCACACGGGCAGGGCAAAACTCATTCTGACTGCATGGATTTTGCAGGCCACCACACCAAACCAGTGACAGGCAGCTGAACAAAAGGCCTATGATACAGAGGAAATTGTTGTATTGTAAGTATTCTTTAGATATAGATAAATGAAGCTTATGCACAAATTCAACTGGAAGACTGGCAGATGCTGCATCAACCGCTCTACCTGTCACCTGGAGCTCCTCCCTGCTCTCCTCCAGCCGCACCTCTACCCCAGCCTTTTATACCCCCCAATCAACTGCATCTCTTGCTTCCCAGCTCCTCCACCCCATCACCATCCTCCTCCACCCCATCACCACCTGAACCGCTCATCTGCATCTCATATCTGTCTCTCATATATCATTACAAATTTAGCACCTCAGCTTACATCAAACATATCACAGAAACAAAGTACATCTCCTGTATGTGTATACATGGTGACATTTCTGTTCACTGTACCTGTAATGAGAACAGTCCGAGCCCTATCTGCAGAAGTTCCCACTCATTGTCTTTTATGGTGAAATCTTCCCAAACGATTTCCTTTCTCACAAGGACATAGTGAAACAGATATACACCCCCTAAAACAAAGAAGAGGCACATTAGTGAGGACATGAGAGCAATGCAAATAGTATACTTTGACTGCCTTAATGATAAATACAGTAAATAATGTGATATACTTACCTATGACAATAATTCTTAGGACACTGCTGAGACAAAACACAAAGTCCCGAAAGCCTTCCAACTCTTGCAGTGTTCCCTGAATAGCCACAATAAAAGGTAATTAATTACTATAATTGTATTAAATAAGGTCAGATTTACTAACTCTAGGTAAACATGTTATTCATTTTTGTTGTAGATCTGGATGTCTGGATGAACCTTCAACTCCTTGGCTGGAGTTATGTTACCTGCATGCGGTTAGTTGCTTGCAGTGGATTTTCCCACCAGCAGAGGGAGATTAGAAGTGATGAGAAAATGCCAATCCCAATGTAAACGAAGCAGTCCGACCCCTGTCTGTCCACATATGATGTTACACGAGCATAGTAGTCGAGTCCTAATAGGCAGTAGCCTGTGAAATAGACAGTAAATCTTTTCATATCTGAACATTAACTTGTCTAGTAAAAGTATTCATCTGCTAAAGAGTTACCTGCCACTGTAAGAATGAGGGAGCAAATTGGAAAGATAATTTTCCAAGGTTCGCTCTGTAGCCTGAATATAATCTGTAGCAGAGCAGACAAAATGCACACTCCTCCGCTGATGAAGAGATTAGTCAGAACGTCAAACTGCGGCATAACAACTAGAACCAGGATTGAGGTTCCCAGAGACACCAAACATTCAATGCCACAGATCTGACAAGACAAATGCAAGTGGATGCACAATATTAGCAAAGACTGTTATGCAGCATTAGATTCAATTAACATGTAAAATACCTCATATATATGGTATACAGTGAATACAGTCTCTAATATATAATATTTAATTATTTGTCCCAGTTTACTCAAGTAAATCAGTCCAACTAGAAATATGTGCATTCAACTCACATGGACTATTTCACATTGATACAATTTATAAAATCTCAAACACAGTCCAGAATGTGTGGATTAAAACTTTTTGCCATAAGCTAATGGAAAAAATACAGCATCTCGACGTGAAATAGTCCATGTGAGTTGATTCATTTAGTAGGACTTAATAAATTGAGACAATGAAAGATTTTTGCAGTTTGTAAGTAGAGCAACGTTGTACTTCAGTGCATACACAACTACATGAAACACTGTTTAAATGTAAATAAAATGAGAATACAGAATTAGGCCTTGAAATACAAATATATTATTATTATTATCATTATTATCATTATTATTATTATTATTATTATTATTATTATTATTATTATTATTATTATTATTATTATTATTATTATTATAAAAAATGCCTTTGTTGGCCTGAATACTCGAATACTCCAAGCAGCCAATACATTCAATACTACTAAAACCCCTCCTATAAGCTTACTTAAAATCTGCCAAATAATATAACTCATCTTTTTTGGAATGGAAAACAAAGATCTTTCAAGCATAATGCTAAAGCTAAATGAGTAATTTCAAGGAAAACTTACTAATGACATGGTCTTGAAGTTAGGTCTCACAAAGCTCTTGAATGCACATCTCCAGAGGGATTTCAAAAACACTAGAAAGTTGGGGCAAACCAGGCAGAAGACTAGCATGAGCATGTAGAACTGCTTCTCTTTTTGGCTGCGCATTGAGGTCGGACTGGACAGTGTGGACAGCACCAGTAAGGAGCCCTGAGAGGGACAAAGTTAATCAAATAAACAGTTATTGGATGCTAATTAAAAGACTGGAGACTTTTTTTGTGAATTATTTTATGGGACACTGGTTATATGACAAATCTTGAGACCCATGTCAATAAGGAAGTCAATCAGAGTGAACCACAATAAACATTTCCAAACCATATAAATATTATTATTTTTTTTTACTATTTACTGTAAGTCAAGTCAATAGATACAGACTGTAAGAGGAAGGGGAACTAAATGACACACGAGTTTATTCTGCCTCAAATGGAGGAGTTCAAGTATCTCAGGGTGTATCTGGAGGTGTTTCAGGCACATCCCACCGGGAGGAGGCCCCCGGGAAGTCCTAGGACACGCTGGAGGGACTTTGTCTCTCGGCTGGCCTGGGGATGCCTCGGTATTCCTCCTGAAGAGCTGGCAGAAGTGTCTAGGGAGAGGGAAATCTCGGCACCTCTGCTTAGACTGTTGCCTCCGCGACCCAGCCCCAGATAAGCGGGTGAAGGTGACATGAAGAGTTTATTATACCCTCCGGAGCCTTGGTTTAGCCCTGGTTTAGTTTGTCTGTCAAACTATTATCCAGATACTGCATAAATTGTGATTTTCTAATATTGTGCTGCACTACTAAGTCTAAGCAGGATATATATTTAGCATGAATGCAAAAAATGTAAAGAAATCTATTTTAGTTATCATTATTATAACTACCATCATTACGCACCACTATCTAACACTCAGTCGTCATCACAGTGATTGCACTACCATATCATCACACCAACATACATCACGCATCATCAGTCATTACTGACATGTATGTAGTGTGTCCCCCACCCGCCCCCACCCAACTTTGTTTGTTAGTTTGCTTGTTTGGTTTTTTTGTCTCTTTTTTATGGGAGGCCAATATTAGCTGTCCCCAAACCCTGCAGGGGACTAGCAAAACTGGTTACCCATCCATCTGGAGCAACCATCAGAGCCGGTAGGGAGAGGTTCTGCCCCATTAGGAATTGAGGATATCACCACTGAGTTGAATTGTTAATGTATTATTATATCGGCGAAAACAGCGTGTCGCCGATATTATGGAATCACGTCGGTGCGCGTCCGCGTCCGCGTCCGCGTCCGCGTCCGCGTCCGCAGATCCTAGCTGTGAACGCGAT
>JAVQKC010009698.1:0-18706 GCA_036025475.1 Philypnodon macrostomus
GAGAATCACTGTACCAAGTTTCATTGCTCTCTGCCAAAGTAAGTGTGTCCAGAGTCCCATAGGGGTCATAAACATGGGGGCGCTATTGAGGCATTCTTTATTTGACCTCTGTAATTTGCATATGGCACTGTGCCAAAATTCATGAGATCTTGTTTATGTTCATCAGGATTAATGGCTTAATTAAACTGCTCCAGGGCATTAATTAGTTAATTAATTGATTATTATTATTCATCGCAGAAGTACCAAACTCAATCTAGTTTGGTGTCTTCATAATAAAAAGTTGAACAAAAATCAACTTGAGAGCATTAATTAATTCATTACATATTAATGTTCATTGTAGAAGTACCCAAATCGATCCAGCTCGGTGTATTTATGATATGTACCTGTGTGTTGAAACTGATCTGGCAATTTGTTTTTGAGTTATTGCATTCACACGTAGGATCTGCGGACACAGACCGATGAGATTCCATAATGCGTTGTTTCGCCGATATAATGACCAAGTACAGAGTTTTGGAGCAGAACAAAGATCAAAGTGCATTTTGACAGGTTATATCTTAATGGTCCCTCACTCATGAGCTCAGAGGGCAGGGCTGTAGCATGGTTGCTTTAGACACATGTCAGAGGTCTATTAGATGGCATATCATCACAGCTGGGTATCAGCACCTCCAGGGCCGCAGTACACCACCAATTGTCTCTGGCCTGGCTAAGTTTGTGTCTCCAGTTACAGACTTTTATTCCTGTGGAGTCAAGTTCAGCATGGCACTGAGGGCCAGCAGTGCTGCTGAGAGCCAGTGATTTATGTGTTGCTGAGTGAGAGCAGCAGGTTCAAGTCAGAGGTCTCTGGGCAGGCTAGTGCTTCATGTGTTTGTGTGTTGTTTGGACGTGTGTATGGCTCACTCCTTTTCCACAAACATAAATGTGAGTGAATGTGGACAATGTCTGGCAACATTTACTGCAGGCTGTTGTCTACTTGGCTTGGACCAGGAAAGAGTATAGAAGTGTAAATGACAACATCAAGGAGGAATCTAGCTAAGGTAATCTAGCTACAGAAGATAATCTTTCCCTAAACCTTCATTCATGGTGCAATCGTTATGTTACTGCTGTGACACAAATGACCTGCTACATTAGCTGATCATAATGTAAAAGTATTTTTTTCTGCAAAATTCTAATAAATCAAATTAATTTTGAACAAATAATTTTAGAGCATCTAATGCTATTTATATGCCTCCACCCAAATTCAAGAAAGCATGCTGTCACAACCAAGCTGAGAATCAATCTAGAATCCTTGAGACAGATTAAGTTCACATCCTGCCATATCCATATTTCATTGAAATATGATGTCTTGATGGGGCTGGTTTTATGCTCAGTGGTGACTTTTGGATCCCAGAGATATTTTTAAAAGGGGCATCTGCCCTGGGCCTGGTCAGCCATCTGGATATGACTGGACAGGGAGAAGATGTTAATGCACTTCATAATGAGAAAGGAGGATGACACCTTTGACCTTCTCTAGCCTTTGACCCCTTCAGCCAATATGGAGCCACTGATGCTATGGGTTTCCTATATCTAGCATATGCTGGTCCATGGGCCAGGGTGATACATTAAAAGAAATTCCTTGTTTGCAGTGCACTGTTTATATAGCCTCCCCCTTATGTTGTAAACAGGCTGCCTGTAAGAAAATAGATATTTACTTCACAGGCTTTCTATTTGATTAGAGGGAGAATGACATATTGGATATGCTGCGGTGCTTATTGGCACAAATGCAAATTCAGAATGGTTTGTAGATACTCAAATGTATCCAATATAGCAGGAGTTTGGATTTCTGTATTTCTACTCATTCCCTGCTTGAAATAATCAATAGCCAACACAACATTTTGTATTAAAAATGAGCATATTATAGCTTTACATTTTCACCACCAACCTATGAAGCAAAAGTCAGGTTTAGTGGTGGCGCTACTGTGAGAGCTACTTGTCTCTCTGACATGTATTTGTTTCCCTTGGGGTGCAGCCACTGAAGCCATGGGAGCTTTAGTAGGAGTTGATTCTTGTACATTTGAAGCTGTGGCGGCCCGGACCCTGTCAATAGCAACCTATGGGCAGTGACAGATCACTTTTCCACAATGAGATTTAATTAGATATTAGAGAGCAGATCACCTCTGACCTCAGCTTCTACATAGCACTTGTCAAGGAAGGGATTTCAGAACACACTTCGGCGGATGTGTTGTTGACTGCACTTGAATGTGGAGTTAAAAAAATAAAATAAAAAATAAACACATTACATAATATTACTAGTGGAACAGTTAATGAATACTCTTAATCGGATTTAATAAATAATGGATTCATTGCTCTCTAGGGAACACCTTTGCTTACCATAGTCATTTTTTTGTAGTTTGCACAGTGCATTGTTTTCTATTCTTATTCAGACCACTTTGATTTGCAAGTGGTATATTTGAAGGTTTGCTTGGATAAATTTTGGGAGCTTAATTTACATACAGCAAAAACACAATATTTATTCACTCATTGAATGGTTATTATAGTAGTTGACTTTAGGATCGTCTTAAAACATTTGTTTACAATGTTTACAAATGTTATTTATTTACTGTTATTCCAGTAACTAGAAAAACTAGCCTAGACTGTTGAGCAATTTTAATAATGAAGACATGAAGAAAAAAAAAAGACAATCTTATCATGGTTGCATTTCCAGTCATGTTGCCAATTCTATGGGCTAAACATTGACCTTGTGACCTCTGCTCATGACCCCTGACCTGTGATGTTGACCCCTTGTCCATGGGGATGGGTCCCTTCTATATCTCAACTGGCTGTCTCCATTGACTACCTGCCAGGCACCTGCTCAGAGAAATGAAGCCAAGCCAATGCCTCTCTTGGGAGCCTTTTGGGCTCAACAGACAACAAGGCCGGGCCTCAGCCCTATATTTGAATGGGCTTTGAGTGGCCCTGGTAAACCAATATCCCTAATTATCTATTGAAAGAACATTCTTTTTCCTTGCCCAGTCATTACCTTGATTTCAATTGCTGAAAAGTAACATGGAGGACCTAAAAAAGAGGGGGTTAGGATTGTGGAAGTATAAATGTATGGATGTGCACAAACACACTTGGGGACACAAAGGGCGCTGTTTTCTTGGTTGCATTAAGGTTAATTGCAGTTCACCAGGAGTCTGTTGTGGAAATAAATCCTGAAAGAGGGTGGAGGTCAACACCATAAATGTGAATTAAAAATTAATAAATGTCTTTGAGACACATTTATCTGCAACAATAACTGCTGTTAGGTCAGAGTACTACAATGTGATCACTTTAGTCCTGTCTGCTGTGATTTAAAGTCTTAGTCACATAGAAGTCATCTCTCTTATAATTTGGACACTAAAATTATATACTATTATATTCATATCTGCTCATTACCTTATAGGGCAGGCTGGATTTTTGTGAGAGTTTCTTAAGTTAAAAAAGTCACAAACCCCTAGCCTAGACTCGCAACATGTGAGTTGGTACAGCTCAGTAAGATCCAAAGTAAAAATAACGATTTTGCTGAAAAAACATATGAAGCATCATGAAGCAAGCCCGACCAATCAGACTGCCCAGAGATTTTTGTATCGGAGGAAGGGGAGAGTCACCAGACTTTTTTTTTTTTTTTTTTGTAAATAAACTATAATAATAGATCATAAATAATAATAGAAAACTCACATCTCACTGATCCCATGTTTCACACTGATTTGTTTGGGCCCTGCGAGATACATGGTGATGAAGAAAAACAGCATGCTCTGCTATACATCTCAGCTCATTGTGCTCAACAAAGTGGAGGAAAAAACAATAATCAGAATAACTTTAACAAAACATTACAATTCTGTCTATTTTGGTGCACACTAAACTGTGATAAAATGGTGGCTTCTAGAGGTAAGTCTATGTATGTGTGCTGTAACGCAGGGTCAAGAGTATGAAGATAGTCCCTCAAGAGGAAGCTCTTGGGCATATAGGGCTGTTCTCAGAGAGCACTTAAGACTTGCAGCAGTCACCATGTAGTGTAGAAGATAAGAGGGGACACAGTTATATATGAAGCTAAATTTAGACATGCTAAGCAAGTGTTTAGCTTGTGTCTTCTAAGCACCTTGACATACCGTTAAACCACTTTTATGTTCTTCAATAGTTATTGTGCTGAAATAGTTTTGTTGAGACACGAACTCTCAAAATTAGTACTGTATATGTCTATCTGGGCTATTTATAATAATAATAATAATAATACATCTGTTTTATATATCTCATCAATTGCATTATTCATTCACTCCACACACTGGTGGTGAGCTACATGCCATGGGGCAGTCTGACAGAAGTGTTGCTTAAGTATCTTGCCCAGGGACATAATGACAGTAGGGGCAGGGATTCGACCCTCTGGTTGCAGGGTGAACACTTACCCACTGCGCCACTGCCGCCCCAAACAGATGTGACACATTTCTCAAGTCATAGAAACAAATAACAGAAATGTTTATCTTCCTCAAATGTGCATTTGTTCCTCAGTGACCTTTTGAGCTCTACAAACACGTCTGGTTTACATGCCTTCTGAGTGCCACTATCTTTAAGCTTCCTTTGTTGAAAAGGTTGTTATATTGTGGTCTTTGAACTTGTCTCCATGTCTGACTATCTTAAGTTCTTTAATCTTCAACAGTCTGTCTGCTACAGCAGCAGCACCTCTAAATCTCCTGCCATCTCTGGACACTGACTGGAGGCTCCAGCGTCTCCTCTCTGATCTCAGAACACACACATCGTATCACGGCCACTTTATGGGCTTTCATGTCCTCTCCCTGACATGCAACTAGGCTTTGGAGGTGTTTTCTGAACACTTTACAACCTTAGAAGCATTATCTGTGAGAATATACATTTCTTATTTCTGAAATGGTATTTTGAGTTCAGCAAACACATAAAGCCTGCAGGATAAAGTAATCAAATGCTCATAGTCAATGTGAAATATTTATTTATAACCACTAAATTTGGCTTTCAATGATACCTAACTACAACAATAAAAATTAAAGTTTGTTGACATTGGGAGCCACAGGTTTGTTCCAATCCGAGAAGTATACTGTGTTATGACAAGTAATATTACAATGTGTCTCTTTAATCTCTTAATTGTACTTGGATGTTAACTTTATAACAATAGTACTTAACTAAATAAACTTACAAACAAAAATAGTCACAAAGATGTACTGTTGCTCATGTGTCTCTATAAATAACCCATAAAGTTAATCTGGGCAGTTCACTCTTTAACTGCTCTTTTACTAAACTATAGCAGATAAATGCCCACAGTCATGGTTGATCTCATGTAACCTCTGACATTGGTTCAAACTCAGAGTCCTGTATAAAACTGCTGCCAGGCTTCAGTACAGACACAGTGGTCACTTAAACAAAGGCTCTTGCTGATGTGCTGATGTTCTCAGCCTCTGTGACCATCCTCACAGCCCCAGTGTGGCTCCTGTCACTAAGTATCAGCGATCGGCCTTCACTGAGTTTGCCTAACAGACATCTTTAAGAAGCCTCTGGGCTGCTGTCTTCTACTCTGACACTAGCAAACACCACTGTGCCCCAGACATCACAGCACAGCCAAACAGTGTGTAGGCTAATGCCATGCTCATTTCCCTATGATGTACTGTTCATTGACATACAAGGACTGGGGCCTTGTCCATCTCAGGAGGACTGCTGCATCAGAACCATAGCCCTGTCTTTCTCAAGTACATCATTTATCCTCTGTACCAGAAGCACTTCCCTGTTCAGGATAGTGTTTAGCTCTGGTTGGGAGTACCAATGAGAGGTAGACTTTTATAAAACAACAGAAATATCTAATGTTCCACTAAATTGACTTTCATTTTTAGTACTTTGTTAGTATAGGACTGATCCAGAAATGAGGTCATTTCCACCTTAAACACTTGAACAGCTTGAATGCCCCTACTATTGATTCTCTGTCAGTACAAGGATCAACCCTACTGGAAAGATGAGCACCAGGTGCTTCTATTACTATTCCCTCATACATGTATGTTTTTGGTGGTGTTAGTGCAGTATACATTTACGTACATACACTGCTTTTTATATTCTTCATTCAATCCATATTTGTTTCGAATCCATTTAATTAAAAAACTCACTCATTTATGAGAAGTGTACATTTTGCTCTTATCTTAAGTGATGCTACTCTTTTGTGCTGCAGCAGGATGGGGGCTGGGCCACATGTGAAACTTCTGCTGG
Organism: Philypnodon macrostomus; assembly: GCA_036025475.1. NCBI lineage: Eukaryota > Metazoa > Chordata > Actinopteri > Gobiiformes > Eleotridae > Philypnodon > Philypnodon macrostomus. The sequence continues at coordinate 6,238 of JAVQKC010009698.1, forward strand.
AGGTGGGACTGTGGGGTGAGTGATGACACTGTTGGTGTAATCCCACCAACATCTGCTTCTAATCTGTAACATGAAAAAGACACTCTTGTGACCCCATACCTGCCCCGGCAACCATCCTCTCCCCCTCGTCATTCTGCCCAATGCTGCACTCATTTATTTGAACCCAAATCAAACAGCAGATCAGGTTACTGAGGGTCTCAACCACAACCAGCAATCAAACATGCATTATAGACTATACGGGAAGCATTTATTCATTTTATGCGCTCATGTCCCAGTTTTAGTTTTCACTTAAAATAAGACAGCAGCTGTTATTACTTTTGGGAAGTATGACAATTAATCCAAAATGAAGGCATATTTCACATTAGACATATATTAGAGAAATGTAGCCTTTAAAAGTAAAACTTTAATAATTAACATTAATAATACATTTTACACATTTCATTGAGAACGAGACTTAGGGAGGTGTCCTTAGAGACACAGAGTGTGTACAGTAGGGGATTTCCAGTGAGAAAACAAATGAGGGAAAAAAGTTCCCTGTGAGCCAGCAGCCTTGCACCGCAGATGAGCAAAAAGAGGATGTCGCTGATTGAAACATGGCTGCAATTTGTTTGAACTGGCTGGAGAAATGAGCATGGCGGAGCTCTTAGTACTCACTAGTTGTAAATTTGGAGCGGTGTCAGTTCATAACCTCTTACTCTTTCTTGGTCACTCTCTTTTCCCTTACGCCTCCCAGGGGCACGTTTAGCTCGGGGAAATTGAGCTTTTCTTCCCTTGATTTGCCTTGCTCGTCACCAGCAAACCCACTGCGCCTCTGTCTGTCTTCCCTGTTTTTAAAGCATGCCTCGCCTTGACCCACGCCAGACTCGGGACTGTTGGTGTGCAGCCCATGCCGTCGTGGGTGGACAAGGACACAATGCAGAGATGCATTAGAGAATCACTACCGCTGTTGAACCCACACTAGGATTGTCATTCCACTGTCATGCTAATCTGCATTCTCTCTGCTTTTATATCATGCATGTTTAAACTTGTGTTGAGTTTTACTATTGTCTAAAGAGATTTAAAAATACAAATGGCAAAAGACAAGCCTGGCTGGGTGAGTAACTGCAGCTGTAGTAGTTTTTATTTTATGAATTTACCCTTAACTACATTGTATTGACCTCATTAAGTACAATTTAATACACTTTGTATCAAACAGTAATAACATGTAACTACTTTGTACCTAATCCTAACCCCAACAATTATGTATGTACAAGCAATGTAGTTAAGGGCTATAAAGTAAAGTGTGACAGAATATAATACAGCTGCATTTATTTGTACTTAAAACTGGTATTATAAAGTACCAGTAGTTAAACTTGGGAGTGGGTTTCACCTTGCAGTATACCTTGTGGAGAAACCCCTTGCTACTAATTCTAAAATGTGAAATGCTTAGCTCGAGGTAAACAGAATACACCCAGAAAGCTTGAAAACGGTAAAAAGAGAGTCCCTTTAAAAATGAGCAGGTCACATGGGTCTGTACATATTGAAGTGTATGATCATGTTTTGAACTGGCCTTAAAGGAAAAAAACAAAAACTATTTTCTTCCCATTTCGGCTTCCTTCTCCACTGAGCTGCGTCCTGAAAGTGCTGTGCTACATTTATTCTTCGGGTCACACTCCACAACGTCTTCTCACTCTTCGCTGTGGGTCAGTACTCAAGGTTTACTCAAGGGGCAAAGGTGTTAATGTTACATGCTTTAAAGACGTACAAGATGTCTTCACTTCACTCCTAACATGCACACTGGGTAAAAGCTGGAACTAATCTCACTGCAGTGAATGTGTGTGTGAAAAAGGGAAAGTGTGGAGCAGGATGTGGTTTCCCATACAGCCACTGTAGCCATCTGAAATATACTGAGATTATTTTTGTATTGTTTGGAGAGTAGGGGGATGGCTAGTTTTTCAGATTTGTACTTTTTTAAAACAAGCATAATTATTCGGTATTGAAGGCACGTCAGACCGGATTATAATTTAGCCCCAGCAATTTATGATATCTGCATTATCTATTATTTGACTATATTTCAATTGCAGCATAATCTGCAATCTATAATTACTATATAACTCCAGGAGGCTGAACCAGAACTAAACCAGAACCAAACCAAGGTCAAAACAGGACACACCAAAACTAATAATTATATAAATTCATTTTCATGTGATATGGATTTTTGCATTGCTGATAAATGATTGCAATACAGAGTGCAACCCTAATTATCATGAATTACATCAGCAAGTATATATGTTTTTTTCTCTATACCTCAAAGTGACAAAAACAAAATCTAATGTTGCCATTTATGACCTCAGTGCTACACCAAAATTTTGCTTAGGTCATAAGCACTATAGATGAATGAAAACACATTTGTGAGCGAATCAATTTTTACAGCCTCTGCGTGTTTATTAGATATTCTGAGGCAAATGCAATAAAGTGACCAAAGCCAATATTGTATGGCACAAGACATGGTGGAACAGTTCCAACAGTAATGTCACCTCTAAGAGCGAGCACAAGTATAAAACATGAAGAGGCTGAGATGGAAAGTGCTGTGTTTATGAGTAGATTTGTTTGATTAAACCCCCTTTACCGAACTGGAAACAACAACTTTCAGAGTGGACATTTCATTTTTTGATATAAGACTTAGGGTCTCTCTCCCCAAAACATACAAGTGGTCCTCCCTCCGCAGCACAGGGAAGTAATGAAAACAAATGGCAGAGTTCTATTCCCGATGGGACCTAAGGAGGAACTTAGTCATCAAGCTAATTTTATTCTTGTCTGGCCCAGAGACTCCATTTCCTCTGGGTGTTTTTACAAACGCCGGGCTGCCCCTCGCCATGGGCCAGTGATGGATATGAGGGCCTGATGGCCGGATGGCAGATGCTGGCTCGGTAACTCAAGCCCCAAACACTCGCTGATGACCCCCCTTGCACCCGTCGCATTTCTCACTGCAAACTGCCTTAATGCCCCAGTGTGCATGGACATGAGGACTTTTACATTTCTATTTCAACACTAAAGATAGTACGTTGTTGTCCATATAAAAGGACTTAAAAAAATAGGCATTATAGAGCTTTACAGGCAATTGAGAAAAAGAATTACATTGATTTACTTTGAATGACAAAAATGCTATGATATCTCATGCCAAATAAAATTGTAACTGCATTTCATCCAAGAAAAATACACAAAAATAATAATACAATTTAATTAGCAACATTTCCTTTTTTAAAAATACAAAATAAAAATCCGTGCATAAAGCAGGAGGCTAACCCAGCACTGATTCAATGAAGAGGGTTGTAATAGTCTGTGTTACAGTAAGCGGATAATGGCGTTTTTGTGCTTTGACCTCTTATATATTAACAAATTATAAGAACATTTGATTACTGTGCTGTGTGCTTCCCTTGTGTGTTGGGGAAAGGCATCGGGTTACAGTCAGTGGCAACTTGTAGGTTAGCAGCTTAAGCTCTTGTTTCTGCTGCAGGCGACTGAGCCCAACTGTCAAAGGATAAGCCCAACAAATGAATTCATCATGTTATTTGTTGCTTGTTTGTAACTAATTATTGGTAACACCCACTTTCAATATGCACATCCTAAAACAAATACACAAGGATTCCCAGACACTCTATACTGTGAGCTGACCTATTCTCATGTTAAATGTCTTTGTGTTTTTAAGAGCTGATGTGAATCTTGATTAAATCAAGGTTGGCTTTCAGTCAAGTTAAAGTATATATTTATATATTTTATAAAGGGTCCCTATCTGCTGAATTAATGTTCTCAGTTTTTTTATATATTTTTTTGTATTTACTTATTAAAGCCAGTTGTGTTTTATTTCACTCATACATTTGAGTGATCAGAGGCGCTGTCCTTCTCTGTTTGGCATAGCATGTAAAACACTCATTTATATGTGTCCGAAATTGAAAAAGGCATTATGGCCTTTTTATATGAACCAGTTTTGATAGGTCTATAGTATGCTATCTATAATATATTATAATGTCTTCCAACCAACATATGGGGCTGTGAATCAGGATAATACATTGTTACTGCTCAAAAGCATTTGCAGAAAAGGACACATTTACTTGTAATGGTGTAAATTAAAAATGGATGTTATTGTCTCTTAATTTCTGCCTTTTGGCTCAAAGGAGACGGAGCATGTCAAAATGCTTCATTGAGTTAGCATGAATATTTGGTGCAGCATAGCATTTTTGCATTTCTGCTCACACCAAAGTCCCATTCTGTGACATGCACACAGCTGGGAGCGGAGCACACTTGGGAAAAAGTGGAAAGAAAGCCAAATGGCCTTCTGTTACAAGTTCCTTTACAAGCTTGAAGCCTTGACTTGATGCATGGATTATTCAGTGGGTCTACCCTTTTAGTCCTGGCTATACCCACAACTGCAAAAAGAACCTTATTATTGTTGATTTGTTAGTATACAGCCATTTCAGGAGAGAAGAGAAACATTAAAAAGCAATTAATATACAGCAGTGAGAAGACATGAAGGAGTTGCACAGGCCTCCGGTGGGACTGTAATGCTCTTCAATGTGACCTGAAAATGCACAAAACATGAAAATGCTGGCTTTTAGTGTGAGTTCTCCTCATTCCCACAGATGGATGAGTGACAGGAGCAGAAGGGGACAAACAAAAGCAGTTTATGATCAGCATAATCAATGTGACATCAGCACGGCGACATAATGTACGGGGGAGGGGTGCTGCTGGATGAGGCTGTACAGGATATACTCTATTTAATAAAAGTATCTCTGTCTTACCATTAGGTATATTATTTTGTTATAGAATAAGAAGTTGTACGAAGATTGTCCTGGATATCAGGATACAGTGGATATCAGAAGAGATATATTTCTCCCACTGAATGTACTGAAAACCATAGCCCACATTAATAGATGAACCAGCTGATAGGACAAAAATGCATTTTGCAAAAAGGCTTATAAGAATCTTTTGAGTTTCAGCCGCTCTCTCTGATGTGGCAGGTTGAAACATTCACCATCTTTCACCACTTGTACAATAGATGTAGTTTTAGGTATTAAGCGTTGGGCTTTCTGAAGTGCCTTGTTGCCTGAAACCAAACAATACTCATCACTGATCAAAAGAATGTCTTGCTAAACTGCATAGTTTCTACTTTGCCATTGAAGCCTACTGTCACCTCTGACACACACAGACACACAACTTACACAACTGTATTTTAGTCCCATTTTATATTTCAAGGTTAAGAGTAAAGCAGGAGGTTGTGCGTCTGTTGGGAACCACTCAAACACTCCAAGCCGCTACCCTCACAATAAAGGCAGAGGAAATCAATTTAGGCTGTTTCTTTCTGTACAGGACATGGATTATTTGAGAACAACCAAGGTAAACGTCCACAGCAACAATACACTCCTGGAAAAGGACACATTGTGTGGGGCATAGAAAAGCTCACCTTGGTCTGAACACCATGGTAACAGGGCAAATAGAGCTGATTGCACTATTGTAAACACCTAGATACGATACATATCTTAGCATAATATTGTACATGTTGGTGCAATAATGTGGGGTTTCAAAGCACTGTGACAGTATTGACCATTCAAGTCTGGCTGTGCTTCCAAATATGGAAATCAACAGGTACAGTCAGATCTGGGTGTGTCGTGTAGTGTATACATAGGGACTGCATTTCAAATAACTGCACAAAAGAATACTTGATATGCAATAGCATGTTCATTCTAATACACACAGAAAAGAGAATCTTTGCAGGAGATGGCTTCCTGAAGTCTAAATACAAAATCATTTTGTTGTTTGTTTGTTTGTTTGTTCCCTTCCATTGTGGTACCCTGCATGGCTAAACTCTGTACATAAATGTAGTACATGACAAATTCTTCAGGGAAAAGCCTACATATCTAACACTGTATTTGTTTGTACTGAGAACATAATGGCCTCACTGTGTGCAGTGTGCACCTTCTCCCGATCTGGCTTTTTCCCATCGTCCAAAGACATGCATGTGTTGGGAGACTTGGCTCTGGGAGTGTTTCCCATAGTGAATCAATATTCTGGGATTGTGTCTGCTGTATACACCTCATATGGTGCAGGCTTCAGCCACTGGCAATCCCTAATATGTGAAAGAAGAGAAATGCACAGATGTATTAGTTTTTCATACAAACAAACACATATAAGACAATAAATCAGACTTGGCCCTTTTTCTCATTTACTTATTCTTAAAGCTACAAGATATGACATGTGTTGGACCCATGCAGCCAAGTCCAGGTGTCATGGTGGTTACATGATGGCTTTTTCCTGCTACAACACTCATTTATCATCCCAGAGGCCTGTTGGGTTATATCTTTGCCTGGCTCACTTTGAAGCACTTGATCCTCCGATATGTCTGCCATTTGGGGCTCATTGTGTCATGAAGGAGGTCACAGGGAGGACAGCCTTACTGGCTACTACTCTCTTTCTTCTAATGTATTTACCATAGTTTTGAGTGTATCTTTATGATTCCAAAATCATGTAGCTGTATAAAGGGTATAAAGGGTAGGATTGGGACAGACAAACAAGAGCTAAATCAATCAAATCAAGAATTCATGCACGCTCAAAGGCTGAGCTGCAGATGTCAGTGGGAAGCTTAATCAAAGTTGGATTAGGGTTTAGAAATTATTCTTTTAAGACCCAAAAATTATATTAGCGTATAATATTAGCATTATAGCTAAAATGTGTCAGTGTATTCTCAAATGCTACTGGCACTTAGGTCTAGCTTCAATTCAGAGTATTTTTCAACAAATAAATCAGCTACAGCCATTTGTTAGTTTTGTATTTACTTCTTCTAAATGTATGGCTACTCTTGTAACAAAATGCATGTGCAGATCATTTCAATATATCACTTGGGGAGGGGTCAATAGGATTTGACGGAGATGCAAAAAGTGCACATATTTTGAACATGCCTCAAAAAGCTTGAGAGGAATGCAGCCAAGTCTCACACCAGTTGGTCAGACCTCTTTAATTTCAGAACATGACAAACAATGACACAAATTTTAAGGGCCAGTCACTCAGTAATGCTTTGATTACATCCACTCCTTTAAAGGCCATATTCATGTCTCATTGGAATTCTAAATGCTGAATCAAAAGTGTTTGCTAAAAGCTGCGATATAATAAATTACTATCGGCGCTCAGATCCCCAAAAACTGTTGAAATGAAGGTTGCAGCCGTTACAACATTTGTGGGAGTTATCATCGCTCTTTGGGCCGTGATCTCCTCTTACTGGTGCGGGTCACGGCGGTGTCATCAGCTGGTGAAGCATATGTCTAACATGTCCGTCTGTCTGTCTGCTCCTCTCTGGCTGTCTGTCTGTCTGGCCCCCGACCCATTGCACTCGTGTCACCGTCCCTGTCACTTCTGTCGGCCAGCGACCACATGAACATGTAGTGAGCACTTGATATGTTTGTGTGGGGGATTTGGGGATGAACCTTACCGTGTTTTGAGAGAGGAACATCTGGTGAGGGGAAAAGGTTACAGTATAAGGATACCACCAAAGCCAGAGCCCGGTGCAGAATTCCTTCCATCAGATAAATCAAGGCAGCGAGCCACTGCGAACGGGCAGGGGAGGGACATTAACCCAATCCTGTCGAAGAGGAGCGTCCTTCTCTGGAAAAGATGTCCGTCTTTGAAACGTTTGTATTTTTGGAATCACAGCACTTTATCGGAAAGGCTTATTTAAACTTTTATATATAATTGCTTTATTGATTTTTGTCACTGCTCTGTAAAAACATATTTAACATATAATATTTTCCATATTTATAATACAATTTTTTGATTTTCAAGCAACACCAATGCCATGAAACCTGAGTGTTCTGGATGTCTGTAAGTCTGAAATCCACGTCAAGCTTTTCTTTCCTTTTAGAGTATTTTTAATGATTGTTTTATAAGATATTTTACTATATTGCCACCCCATCACTGATGTCAAGTCGAGGGAACAGAGATGCAAGGCGGGGTGACTAAACCACATGTCAGGAGGCGTAAGGGCTTTCGCAGCAGCCGTCCAGATGAAGCTGTCAGAGGCAATACTGTCAGTGCTGACACCCAAGTATCAAGGGCATCTTTGGTTCTACTTTGTGTCCAGGCTTCTGTTGCCTTGCTTAATTAAACTGAACGCACTCCACCACTGCTTATGTCTGCTTGACGTGGCTTTTCTGTTGGCATGCTTCAAGTTTTGACACAGTGCCCCTAAGACTGCATTCTTGTTGGGTGTTGTGCTACTGAAGGCATATGAGATGAGATCAGCAAATGGAAATTAAGGAAAATGGTTTTAACTGCAGTGTTAGAAGGTCAAGGATATGTCACTTCTCAGCATGGTTAGACACACATTTAGGCATTATACGGCATTGGTGGCACCCATTCTTGCTCACATTTCAGACTTACAGACATCTAGAACACTCAGGTTTCATGGCATTGGTGTTGCTTGTAAATCAAAAATTGTGATGCCCACCTAGTGTGTCGCTTGTGCTCAACCAGCATGCTTGCACAAATCTGCTCTAGAGGTACGCGAGGGCAGGACACATACTTCACACCACGCACTGACCAGGAAGTAGTTGACAGCTTTCTGTGGCCTGGCCTGCTGCTAATTTCTCCATTTCCTTCCTGCTAGCCTAGCTTAGCATCAATCATTTGACTCCACTCGTGGTGCTAGTGCAAAGAATTTCCTTAATGCTGATTGCACTGTAAACTAACTCTCCTCACTTGGGAGCTGTTTTGCTTGATCATTCCTTCTTCTGAGCTTACAGCGTTTCTTTTGACTTAAAAAACGAATACTTCTACTGATAAATTACATCTTGTGTCAGAGTGGGTAGTGAGTTATATTTACGCAATTATATTTTTTGCGTAACTTTCTGAATAAAATCTACTTTTAAAAGGTTTTCTTATACGTTCTACTTTAGTAATAGGCAGACACTTTTTTTTTACCATGTACTATTATTGCATGTTATTAGTACTTCATGAGTATCTTAGCGAGTCCAACGGTTCTTCCGATCCAAAGCATTTCATTGCATCTTCTGACCCTGTGTTGAATATGCATATGACAAATAAACTGAAACCTGAAACCTGATAGACCTGTCTTTAGAACCTTGAAGTAGGCTAAGTAACTTTTACTTGCATAACTAACTTTTAACTTTTAGAGTAGAGAAGTTAGGCTATATTTTCCTGACTAAACCGCAGCTTTGAGTTGTACGTATATTTGATGATAAATCCCCAGTGTCTGTTACCTCTTGGCCCTCCTGTGATTCCGTCTCGCCTTCGCTCATCATGCTGACAAAGAGAGCGCGCACCACTGGACTGCGCACGTACCTGCCCGACCACATCCTCCTGATGCAGAGCAGGAAGGCCACGTAGAACAGCAGCCAGGCGCAGAACAGCAGCGTCCTCAGCTGTGGAGCACACATACCGATAACAATAACGCACAACAGCCGAGTGAAGTCAACCGGCCAGCAGTGACAAGAAGAAGCCCTGATAAGAGATGGAAAATAAGCTTAAGAGAGCCAATTGCAAGCCGACAAGACAGGGCATGACTCCTGCTCCGACCACACAAACAAACAAACCTTGAGGGCGCGGCAGGCTTAGGAAAAGACGCTATTTACTCGCTCATCTCATCATAGTCCCATAAGCTATTTGTTCAAATTGGTTCTGGTTTAGTCATGATGAAGATGCAATTGAAATCAACTCTCGCAACACTTCCTGAGTCACAGACAATCGGGTCCGTGTGGATTTTCTTTTTATCTGGTTCGTTCTGCGCCTGACCCAGTTTATTTAACCATATAATAAAATATGCCACAAATTCTCATTGAATTTAATTTATTATCAATACGTAACATATTTAACTTTATTGTATATTAAATTAGGCCTATATATTGGGCATTTATTGCACAAAACAAACTAATAAAGATGTAAAGAAGATTCTTTCAGGCCACTTAGTTTATATTTTGTTCAACAAATTTTTCCCTTTAAATTCCTAGCCTATAGCATTTCCCACTGCATACATGTGAGGATTAAGTCCAGGACAGTGCATTTAGGGCAGGGGTGGGCAAATTTCAGTTTGGGGGCCCTTTGGCTTTTTATCCAGCCCAGCAAGCATTTTCTAATAATTGTTTTAAGTTAAAATGTAAAAGCATTCTAAGCAAGCTGACTTTATTAATTAACAATTCCCAACAACTCCCTCAACATGCAAAGAAAAACAACCAATCCCTGGACTACCTGCTCAATTAATTCTGCCGTGATTCACTGAGATTCACCGAGAAGTCACTTCAGCTGGTCTCCTCAGGGGCGTAACAACAGGCATTGCAACCAGTGCAACTGAACTTGGGCCCAGGAGGTGGAGGGGCCCCCTGGGGTTTAAACCAGCACTGAACCAGGACTAAACTACCTCAGACCAGCTTTAAACTTAACAAGGACTAGACCAGAACTAAAACAGGACTAAAACACCTTTATACCTGCTCTAAACCAGGACTAAACCAGGTCTACACCAGGACTGAAATACAGCTAAATAAGGAATAAACAATGTCCAGGACCACATTTTCAAAAAAAAGTTTTTTTACATGGACCCAGTCAAAGTGCTATTGATGGCGCCATTCTAAAAAAAACCTGCACCGGGGCCCCACATTACTACTAGAAGACCAAGACCAGATTCAGAAATAGCGCCATTGGACTTATAACTGACTTATCACAGATCCTACTTAACTGACCAATGCAGATCCGGCCTGAGAATAGCGCCATTAAACTGGCACCAGACTTAGATTCTCTGCCTAAAAGGGGTGCCTAATCTCACTGTTACCACTGAAATCAATAAAGGCATTGATAGTGTCACCTGTTTTCATTAGTTTTTAGTTTATTTATTGGTATGATTGAATTATTATTTTACTTAATTGTTTCATTTGTGGTATGGAAATCTCTGTTCTGTTAATGTTATACTGTTTAAACTTGTGACAAAGTTAACCTGACACCTAGGTTCCTTGAACAGACTCTAGTTCACTGTGGATCCTTGTCTAAGACCATATATGTAAAGTATCTTTTTTGTGCTGTCCTGAAATAAACGAGAAACTTTGGCATTTGTCCTCATTGTCTCTCTCTCTCCCATGAGCACATGTAACTAAATCTAAACCAATTTCTGCATTTTCTTATTTTATGGAGAAAAAATATCCAAGCAGCACTGAAAGGGTTTACCATGAGCTTTTACCCCTTTATGTGGATAAATAAACTAGGTTTTCCAGAAGGGGGTAGTTTAAGTGTTTAGCAATTGCAACAATTAAGAAAAAATGTTGAAGATTTTTATAAAGCCACATGGCCAAAATATACAAATAAACCAACAAAAGTAAAGTGCTTAAACTAAACAAAACACAGAAAGGGAAATAATTATCACTAGAAATGCTACAAGTTCAAAAAGTCATAGGCCAAAAGTAACTTTCCAAAAAAATCTTTGTTTGTTGATACTTCTAATGACTACATGAGAGCAGTACTAACTCAGAGGCGGTTTGCAGAAACAGTGGGCTATGATTGTAAAAGACTATACTATGTTGCACGTGCATATCCAAACTGTTCATGATGTATGAAGCAGTGTTAGCAGTCCGTGAATGGGTTAGATTTACACCTTTAACCGTATGGTGTCACCATCAGATTAGAATGCTTCTCCAAGACCAACATTTAACACACCTCACTACTCAAAGGTTTTTGAAATATGAGACATTTCAGGATCCAGCTTTGACAGTGAAAACATAAATAAAATAAATCCAGCAACACTTGTTATGGAGGTTCTGACCCCACAACATATTCTTTTTGACATTCCCTTGGACACAGGTCACATAGTGTTTGTAGACGGGCGTGCTAAGCGTAACCAACATGGTAAAATGGAGGTGGGATATACAGTAGTCACTACTAAAGGTAACTTAGAATCAGAAACATTACCAAAACACTGGTCAGCACAAAGAGCAGAATTCCATGCATTAAAAATAGCTTGTGAAATACAAAAGGAAAAAGAAGTTACTATCTACACAGAGAGTAGATATGCATTTGGAGTTGTTGATTTTGGGATGTTGTGGCAACTTCTAATGCTATGGGTAAACAAAGTGAACAGGTTCGGAGATTGTTAGATGCAATATTTCTACCTAAAAGTATAGCAGTGGTGTAGTGTAACTGACCTCTTGACCTCAACAGAGCAGCAGCATACCTCTTTTTAAGTAACCATGGAGAACTTCTTATCACATTGATTTATAACCTTTGGTGGACCAAACAGGAAATTCCAATGTGGTTGTATAAAGATGTGACCAGCCACACAACAAACCAAGAATTGAAGAAACTGATTAACAACGGATTAATTAGTTCTTTAGACTCGGACCCCAACGTGTACAAACGTAAATACACAATGCTGTGGTAATGGAGTTAACCATTTGTCATTGTGTTGGATCCTGCATCTCGGGTAACTTTTATGACCCTAGCCTGG
>JAVQKC010009700.1:0-21183 GCA_036025475.1 Philypnodon macrostomus
CTATGTACATTAAGTATATAATTGCCCGGCTCAATGTGCCAAAATTCATGAGATTTCGTTTACATTCAGCAGGATTATTGGCTCAATAAAAGTGCATCAAAACATTAATTTGTGAATTACTTATTTGTCATTAATCGAAGATGTACCAAACTCAATCCAGTTCTGCTTCTTCATGATATGTACATGTGTGCAACAGTTGAAAAAGATCTGGCAAAGCCTTATTGAGTTATTGCGTTCACAGTTTAGGGCAGTAATTAATTAATTACTTAATTAATATTCATTGTAGAAGTCCCCAAATCTTTATGGTATGTACCTGTGTGCAAAAGTTCAAACTGATCTGGCACTTCATTTTTTAGTTTACACGTACAATCTGCGGACGTGGACCAACATGATTCCATAATCCTTTTGCCGATATCATAAAGCTATAATTGAAGCCAACCAGAGCAGCAAAACCAACAACAACTCCTACCCCTGACATGGGTTTCCTCCACCAACTATGGGCTTTAGATGGATACTTTCTGGACAATTTCCAGTTAGTTGCGGGGCTAACAGAGAGACAGAAGCTGACTACTATTCACTCTCAGTTTAGAGTCTACAACTCTTCAATAATATATTTCAAACTACAGGAAAATGACAATAACCCATGGTAACACAGGGATGGCATACAGACTCCACAGAAAGATCATGTATTGGCCCACCTGGGCATTTAAACCACAACCTTTTTGCTGGAAGTAAGGAGCACCAATCTTATCCAGTTACAGTGCCACTCCAATCATGCAACTATTTCCCACCATGAAAACGCTTTTTTACTCTTGAAGAATAAACATCATTCACTCCGATATGAACATTTTATAAGCGTGTTGAAAGAGAGGCAGCCTAATCCAAGCAGGTGATGGTAGAGAAACTAAGCCTCCCCATGTTCTTTGTTGTTAAGCATCCTCGCTCTGGAGCTGAGAGATGCCCAGAGGTGCCGGCAGGGCAAACAAGCATCTGTGGAGATCTGTACCACAGAGTTGAGGGGTCCCAGCAAACACCGCTTACAAACGGCACAGCTTGGGAAGTAGAGGCAGGTAGGATCAAAGCTATAGATGAGATAAAATAGCTTACAGTACATTGACTGGCCCTATGGATTTTTACTAGGAAGTACACATAAAGTCAGCTTTAAGTGTCAGCCTTAAGCAACCTCTTTAGCCGGCAGACTAAAGAAGTCCACTACAGGTCCTCTCTGACCACCACTAAACAACAATCACACAATTAGGCTAGTTGGGTTAAGTGACTTTATCCCAAGGACGACCGGTGTACCACTAAGCCACAGCTGCCCACTGAAATTTTAAAAAGTGTGTTTCATATACCTCAAACTTGTTAGAGTCTGCATGTTCTCCCTGTGTTACTGTGGGTTCTCTCTCGGTACTCTTCTCCCACTGTCTATGGTCATGCATGTGTTCAGTGAAGTATTGACTGTCCCTAATGAATGAATACGGGAATATTAGTACATTATATTTATATTGATTTTTTTTACACTCAGAGAAGCTTTACAATTGCATCATGAATTCACTCCACAGCCATAGGTGTGTGCCAAGGAGCACACGGACAGAGACATATTCATACATACATATGCAATGAGGGTTAAGTGTCTTGCCCAAGGACACAACAACAGTTTCAAGATGGATTCAAACCACCAACCCTTCCGATTTTATGACGACCACACCATTGAGTCACATTACTCCCAAATGAATGTTTATCATTTTTTGTCTCTGTGTCAGCTCTGCAACTAACTGGACCAGTGTTCAGGATGTTCCCTACATAAGGCCTATAATTGCTGGAATATTGTTATAGGAATAGACAGGGGACTAATAAATATCTGTGTTGGTTATGTTTACCTCAACTGTTAAAAAAGTTGCACCGCTGTATTAGCTAGCGAACCGCGATCGGGGGCAGATCCGTCTCCATCAGCTCCAAATGCCACCGTCTGACCATGCTCTTTTCCAGGTGCTTAGAAAATCAATGTGATGAGACGCTTGGTTTGGCCTGGATCGCTGTGTGCTGTTCATTCTGCTCAGGGCGGGGATAAATCTCCTCTGACCTTGTGGGTGCTATACGGCCTTGGGTGTGTGGAATGATGGAGGCAGACTTACATTGGCAGGGCTGACATAGAGACATATGCAGACAGACAACCGTTCACTCTCACAATCATTCAGCAGAGGGCATTTAATTCTTCTAACACATGGATGTCTTTTGGATAGTGTAAGGCAGAGAGATATTTTGTGATATGCGGATGTTCAGTTGGGCAGAAATTGTTCCTTTATTTACTTGCTAAAACTTAAAGGAACACAATGTCATTTCTGTAAATGCAGGTCTATTAGTGGTGCCAAGGATTTCTAAAAGTACAGTTGGAGGAAGAGCCTTTAGTTTCCAAGCTTTTATGTTTTATGGAATCAACTTCAGCTCATGTCAGAGAGGCAGACACAGTCTCTGCATTCAAGGTTCGACTCTAAACCTTCCTTTATGAGAAATACAGCTAAAGAACAGGGTGGATCTCAGATTTCTTTCTCAGGGATAGATGAGCTACGCTGCATTAGGAGCTAGATGCTGGAGGAAATAAGCTGCACAGAGCACTTTCCTTTGGATCTTTCTACGTCTCTTCACTGTTCACTTTTTTTTAATTATTGACTCTCTGTCTCTTCACTTCTACACTTTGTACCCCTTATTATTGTCTCTCTGTGTCTCCTCACTTTTACATTTTACACTTTTTTAAAAACTATTGGCTCTCTCTTCATTTCTATACTTTTTACATTGCAAACTTCTATCTATCATTAGTTCATTGCTATTCACATGTTGTCCTCTGTCCCACTCCCTCTTGGGGGGATATTGTTTCAGATGCCTGGCTGCTGTTAGATGACCTCAGCTGGCTCCGTCTGGTGCTGTCCTCACTGATGGTGGACCTCTCCTAGACCCCTCTTGGATCCCCCTTCTTCATCTGGATGCCCCCCTTAACTTTCTGCAGCTCCTCATTCATCTGGATGCCCCCTCTGCTCTATCTCCTCATTCACTTGGATATACCCCTAAACCTGCTGCATCCACGCACACACATTAAGCTCTCTCAGCACAAGGTCCTCATCCATCAGTCCTGGACACAGCTATAGCCTGTCCGTCCTGAGAGTGGATCCCTCTATCATGTGGGACAGTCCTTTTGTTTGTGTGTTTGATTGTCTATTAACTTTGTTTATTGTTTGCAATGACCTTGTTTATTGTTTACATACATCTCTTTCTGTGAAGCCTTCTGAGGCAACTTTGGTGTGATATAGGGAAATACAAATAAAATTGAATTTCACCTGTGAAAAACAGCCTCACTTCATTTAGAGTAATTCTTGATAACCAAAGATGTTTATGTTTATCCAGAGTGAAGCCTGCTGCTAAAAAAAACAAACATACAGAGCATTTAAAAGTGATCAAACAGCATAATAAACTTACTAAACACAAAAACCATACTACACAGGTTTTTAGTCCATAAATCTACAATGTTTACTCATATGATATCTGGCAGCCATGGATTTTAGAACAATACACAATGTCCTCTAGATGGCAAAGTGAGTGCTAAAACAAGAACAATGTTGGGCAAAATGATGAAAACTGACTCAAATCTTAAACATTTCAGTATATTTTCAGTATTATTATTATTCAAGGCCATAATTGGAAAAATAAACAGTGTAAATGTATGTCAGATTAAAGTTTTTTTTGCAGTTGCTAATATTGTGGTAATGATATTTTTGTGATATGCAGTCATTAAACCTCTGTACAGTTTATAATCATCACTGTCTATTCTTTTTTTCCACAGATTTGTTTATGAGCAAATTGGTTTTCATTGATGTGGAATATCGTACTGTTTTGAGATTCAGCCCACGGAGTTTGACTTTGTTTTACTGGCTTATACCATTTGGACTTGAATCTACTCCTAAATAAGTGCCAACAGCTGTGCTGATGTGTAAAATTTAGATCTAGCCTCTATGTCATTACATTAGTTCCATTCCCAGATACACCTATCATCAGAGGAGCTAAACCACTCATCACAGACTCCACTGAGCAGCAGACAGATGTTAACAGTGTTTGAATCCAGAACCCTCCTGAGAGTGGAGAGAGAAGGACACTTTTACATCCATCCATTAGCGCTGGAAGCTAGCCCGCGTTTCACCACCGGCGCCAAATATGCTACAGTCGCTACATGTTTTTGGCATTGACCGTTCTCTGCAGACTGAAATGTGAAAGCACTGGAGGAGACTGTCTTTCACATGGAGTTGGAAGAAGAACGCTCCATCACAGTCTCACACAAATTAAGAAGTATGTACAAAAACCAGGAAGTATGGGGGAAATCAGGTAGTGCAGCTTTAATAATAGTACATTGGTATTATATGGAAGTATCACTAAAATGTAATTTGAGTAAAAATACTAAAATCTGGTAATTAACTACTAATGCAGAAATCCCCTCTCTCATAATTTCTCTTGCTCCTCCTCTGGGCATTACCTGTTGAGTAGCTCACCTGACTCTGTCTTAGTCCAACCAAGAAGCTGGCATGGTGGAGTGGAGCTCTCTCTAGTAACATACAGTGAGTAAAACTTTTTTTGATAATCCTAAATTGAATTTAGCTGTATTTAAAATACATTAATCTGCTGTCTATTGTTCTTTGTTTTGTTTCTTGTATAGACAGACCACTGCTCACTCTCCAAATCCACCCATGAACCCAAAATCAAATATTTTTCAACTAAGATATCCCATTTTATCTAACCCTCCTTTTTATTGGACGTGTACAGGATTATGCAGTGAAGTATGCATGGACACCAGGGGGAGAGAGGGCCTTAAAGGGGTATAACCCTTATAAGTATTGTCTTTACTATCTGAAAAAAATAGAAACTGCCAAGGAGGTAATGTTTTTGCCCCCGGTTGTCTGTCTGTTAGCAACTTAAAAAACAACAACTACTGGATGGACATTTTCAGGGTAGGTCAGGAATGACACAAGGAAGAATTGATTTGATTTTGGGAGTGATCTTGATCACCGTCTGGATCCAGGATTTTTTTTTAATGTCATCTGTTTGCAACTTTATTTTAAAAAATTCTGCTCCGATTTAGATGACAATTTCACGGGAGGTCAGACCAGTTGGTTAAATTTTGGAAGTGATCCATGGAAATGAGCTGCCTTGACGGAGATCTGTGCTCACGAAAAATCTTTCATTGTCTGAGTTTACTTCAGTAGTCCAACTCATGGATGTGCATTCAACTGACATTGAGTAGTTCACATTTTGAGATGCTGTATTTTTTCCACTAGCTTATTGCAAAAAATATCAGCTTTAATCCAGACATTCTAGATTATATTTGAGATTTCTGAAATTGTATCAATGTGAAATAGTCCACGTGAGTTGAATGCACATATTTCTAGTTGGACTGATTTTCCAAAGTAAAATGAGACAATGAAAGATTTTGCGTGTTTCAGATCTTGAAATGCCTGGTGTTGTGAGTTCATATCCAGCTCACGACTCACACTACTGTCCTTTCAATAAAGCCAAAAAAGCGGTCGCCACTTCTCTGTGTGAATGAGGTGGGCAGCGGTCCAAGGGTATAGTGAGAGCATCCAAGGGGCTCTCCTCCAGCAGTAGCACATGTGGGTCTATACCAGAGGGCCAGCTCAAAGCACACTGAGCAGATGCTGTACAGACTGGAGTGGTCTCAGCGCACAATGGAGGCACACAGAGAGAGGAAGTCTCCACATTCCCTCATCCATAATGGGTGTGAGTGATATGGTAAAAATACAATATCAATTTCAAATGCTCTCAGAGAGGCATTGTTGCTACTTTGCTAATTTACCACCATTTAACAGCATATCTGTTTGGAGAAGACGTGTGTTTGTTTGTATCTGAATAAAAACTAAAGTAAAAAAGTGGTTGTCTTTAAAGTGTATATAATGTATTTTTTTGAAACACCTGAAAAACTGCGCAAACTGCCTTAAAGAGACAGACGCCTGATCCGAGTTATCCATTGTTATTGAGTCAAAACAGCTTATATTAGATAAATATTGTGTTTTATGTTGCAAAATGTAAAATGGTAACTAAAATAAATCCAAAATATACTGTGAAATGTGCAAAAAAAACATTATATAGGACCTGTAAATAAGCCACAATCCCACTCCTTTCAATAGAGCATAATGTGAGCGCTTGAAGCTATGTGCACAGACTATAGCACATTCTGTCATTGTTAGCATGATGATAACAATGCAAATCTGCCTATCACATTCTAAACCTGCCAGGGCATATCTCCATTTGAAAAACCGCCTGCTTCACTTGTAGAGAAAAAAAGTGGGGTGTACAGCCTGTTGAGATTTTCAATGCATTATCCTCATTACTGTAAGACCATACATATTAAACATCATTTCTGTGAGTTCTGTGGCACCCCAGAGCAGCTGTTACCATCAAGGATACGAGCAAGAGCTATAATGGTGCATTCACATTTCATTGAAGCTGGAGGAAACAGAATACACTTAAAAGGCCATTAGTTCCTGAAGCAAGGCATTAGCTGTGGCCAGCGAACCCTCGCTCCATAAAAACAGACAGTGAAAGGTAAACACAGCGATTGTAGGAACAAACTTACGGAGTGTAAAATGTCCACCAGCAAAACTTCAATTTTCAGACGCAGTTAAACATGAGAGAGGAAGGAGAGGGGATACAATGCTTTTATGCTCTGAATACAAGAGATACCACAAGGGCACTGCAGATTCTTTGCTCACGTCCTTTTTGTATGTTTGTTCAATGTAAATACTAATAAATTGACAATATGGTAATAAAAAAATCGTTTTTTGGAAGTTATGACAATCTGCTAATCTGGGAAGATGATTGAATTGTACAGTACATTTATTTATGCTCTGCTCTTCAGTCATTTATACTGTAACAATGCCAGTGTTCATATATTTAAAAAAGGAAAATAAACAATATTATGTATTGTATAAGTACCTTTGGAGGTACATTAAATGTGTAGTTAAGGAGGTTTTCTGAAGACACTGATAGCAGTAGTCTGCTGTGTAAGACAAAAAATACAAATTCACCTAAAATAAAGATCTTAATAAAATCCTGATATTGTATTTTTACCATATAGCCCAACCCCTAACTTCTAGACACACAGCTCTTTACAATTATTCTTTCACTTCACAGTCCCACATTGGTTTAAGTAAGCTACCTCTATACCTATATCTACAGGTGCCCTGGGACAGACTGACAGAGATGTGGCAACAATACCACACCTATGATGATACCTTTCCAACCATCACAAACACACAGCAACAACTAAGCTTCTCAGACATGATACACTATACCAGGAGGAGCTAGGGAGGTGGGAAGGGATAAGGAGGAACCACTCACAGAAAGGTAGCAACAGAGAATACAGGATTACTCAAAGGGATGATTTTGATGAGGGAACAACTACAACAGGTATACAACAGGTGAGATAAAATCAGATGTTGTACAATATAAGCCCTTTAATGTGACTTTAAATAATCTAGTAGTGTAGTCAAGACCAGACTATCTAAGACCAAGACCAGTCCGAGACCACAGTAGTCCGAGACCGAGTAAAAATCACAGATTAAAGATAAATACAACATCATGGCACAAAATATAACGATTTAATTTAACTAATGTTTTTATGATAAGCATTTTATTTAAAAATATGCTTCAAACAATATCATAAAAGTAAAAAAGTGTTTTAATCCTGATAATCATTTTTAGAAAAAGTCTCCAAGACCACCATGTCCAAGAGAGACCAAGACTAAAATCACGTAAATTAATGTTCGAGATCAAGACCAAAACTGAGTAAACCAATGTTCCAGACCAGTACCAAAACTGAGTAAAACTGTGACAGAGACGAGACCAAGACAGTAAAAAAGTGGTCTCGAGACCAATTTGAAGACCAAGACCGCCAACATTGTAAATCTACCAATCCCATAATTCTGCTGAATAAAAGTCCCTTGTTCCGAAGACATCACCAGACACTGTTAGCTCATAGAGTCTTTTAACTGTTCCATGCTGTCCCTGTAAGCGCGTCCTTGTAATTATCCTTCATTCTCTCGTGCTAATGACTGTTTTACTGCTCACATTAGTGCATTCATTTAGCATGTAACAGCATTTTGATTACCACTCTCCAATTAAGATCACTTGTGCCCCTGACCTCCATGAGTGTGATGGGATGGTGTGAGTGATGCACCATAAAGCAGATGTGATGCAGAGGTTGGTCTGTGTTGTATACAGTTGGGTCTACACTGGTGCACATTAGGGCTGCACAATTAATCGCATTAACGTCGAAATTGCAATTAGCAAATCACAAAGGCTGCAATTTTTAGTCTGTATGATATCCACTGCACTAAACAGAATCTATGTAAAAACCTGCTTGTCTTGTAGGTTTAACCTCTACAAACATGTTCTGAAACGCTTGTGAGTCTTATGGAAGTTTAACAATTAGTCTTCTTCCAAGGGTTAATGCTTCCAGTCAAAAAAATTGCTGTGAACTGACTGTTGAGTTCATAATCGCAATATTTGCCATAACAATTGCAATTAGATATTTTGTCTCGGGATGCACCGATATGAAATTTCTTGGCCGATACTGCTGCTGATATTTCAATTACCAAATTGGCCAATACTCACTCTAAAGTTAGACATTTCCAATGGTCTTTTACTTCTCTGTTTGTTTCTAAACCTTATGCTTTTTGACCACAGGTTCACATCAGACATCTGTATAGACCAAAATTCTATTAACTTCAATAAACAGACAAAGATGGTGGTAACGTCACAAGAACAGAGCAGCATTACTGATTTGTACAGCAGGATTTTTATAGGCTCTTGAAGAGTCCTGGCAATGACCAATGACCACAATTAGACCATAAGGTGATTCAACTTGCCAACCCTCTGGTTATAGAACAACCACTAAGACACAGCCCCCCATCATTAAAGATATTGGTCACATTGAGGATTAAATACTGAAACTCCCTGTTTTTTAGTGGGCCAGTCAATGAAGCGTAGATAGATGGATGGATGGATATTTTTTATTGTCATGCAAGGTACACATACAAAATCTGTGCACCAGAACAAAATTTGACTCTGTTAATGATGAATAAATAAACAAATATATCAGCAGCAAGAGAAAGAAATAAGACCCAGACCCTTTCAGAGAGCAGCAGTTCTTATGTTGCAGAACCTTGTCGTCCTGCTACTCACACTGCGATATCTCCTCCCTGAGTTTAGCAGTGAGAAGAGTTCATTATGTGGATGTGTGTTGTCCCTGATAATGTTGAGTGCTCTTGTCAGACTGTCCTGGATGGAGGTCAGAGAAGTCCCAATCATTTTCTCAGCTGTCCTCACCACTCTCCTCCAGTCTACAGCTTCACACCAAGATCCACACTTTCAATGGTGCTCCTATAGAAAGTGATGAGTGCTGCTGTGCTGGCTTTACCAGAGACATGGTGTTCTCTGTCCAGGTTAAGCTGTTTGTTATTAGTACTGTATGTTATGTTACTATATATGGTATTCCTGCTGCATTTCACTAACGGTTTCATTAATTTTCTTCCACATATTCCATTTACAGATTGTGTGTGACTTGACTCAAAATGCAAAATGTCAACAACATGATATTTTTGATACCTTCTAGTCATAAATTCCATAAAATTTGAAAAATCTTTTAAGTTCTTTCTGTGAAGCTCTTGTGACAACCAAATGTATTACCCCTCTTCCTCCTGTGACCTCCTGCGCCTCTTAAAACGGCCATAAAACCACAATCCTCCTGGTGCATCCTTTAAATGCTGACCTACTATTTGTCTGCACAGGCGTGTCTGCTCTCCCGGCGTACATTGGAGGATGGGGGGAGCAGGGCCTACAGGTGGGGGAGGCAAATGAGGGACAGTGACAGCTCAATGCATCACACCAGATAAAGGTAACTTCTAAGACAGATCAGGGTCCAAACTAAGAGTACACCAGGATTAAACTACGTGTAAAGTAGGTCTAAACCAGTACCAAACCAAGACTAATCAAGTCTCAGAACTAAAACAGGTCGAAACCAGGTATAAACAAGAAATAAACAGGGTCTAATATAAGCCAAGAATAGATTAGAACTAAACCAGGAATAAAAAATGTCTAAACTAGGTCTAAACCTGGACCAAACCAAGACTAATCAATTTACTTTACTAGTACTTAACTAAAACAGGATTAAACAAGGTCTAAAAAGAGAACCAATCAGCAATCAAAGAATAATCACTTGTCTAAAGGCCCGTTTCGACAACAACACGTTTCCTTGAAAATGAAGTGAAACAGTGGCTCCCAATGATGTTTTAGTTTTACCAAAACCAAAAAACTACCCTGCTCTCGTGTAGTCTGCCCAATACTCGATGATGTCACAGCCCTGTCCTGAACAGCTATTGGCTAAAGGCGTCAGGGTCTCAGGTGACAGGTAAATCAGGTCTAAAGTACGAATAAGTGGGGCCTACAGGTGGGAGAGGCAAATGGGGGAGGTGACAGCTCAATGGCTTAATGCACCACTCCAGATAATAGCCACTTCTATCGCTACTCGGCTCAGGTCTAAGAGGCTCTGTCAAAGCGGCTAGGATGCAGAAGAAGCCCTACCATATGCTGCGGACTGTCTGCAGGCATTTTTCTATATAGCTTATAAATGGCCAGCTGGTTCTTTGGCACGCTCACTCTCATCCATTATGTATATGTCTTGGCGGGTACGTGGCACCACTAAAACTTCAAATATGGAAGACAGCGCAGATTTCTTGGGTCCGATGATAGCAGATGGTTAATAGCCGGGCCAATACAGAAGGCATACATTAGGGCAATTAGAGAGGACAGTGTTTTGAAATGGGGTGGCAGTGACACAGGTGGTATAGAGCGAGTTGTCAATTAATCAGATCATACTGCTGTTGTATCACTGGGCAAGACACTTCACCCACCCTAAGGGCCATTGGCAGTGTCAGTCTCCCCGATGTATGGCGTTTCTCAATGTGGTTTGAGTTTACTATTTAATCACACACTGGTGGTGGTGTACTAGCTCCATAGCCACAGCTGGTCTAGGGCAGGCTGACAGTTACGTGAAGACCAAATTAACCTTTTTTGGACTATTATGCACTGAAAGCCTTAATCAGTGTTGCCAGATCTTGTGAGAGAAAAGCCAAGTTGATCAAAACAAGCCCTAAATAAGTGACCTTCAATAAAACCAATAATACATCATATACATAATACATATAGGCTACTGCATATGCCTACATGGATAGTACCTGTGCAATGGCATCAATGCAGCGACTATACAAATTACAGAACACAGGCAAATGACTATAGAGGATCTGGCAATCAAATAAGCCCAAAAAACGCAACCTGCAACTTCAAACTTTTTCCACGCCATATACAGCCTCATTATCATCAATATACCTTATGACATGGGGAGACAAATATACTCTTATGGTTTAAAAATTAATACTGGAGAAAATCGATTGTAATGTTTAGCTTTGATTACAGATGGCACTAACCTAGGGGTGGTCCACATGGCCATAAAAGTCGAATTGTTAAATGAAGTTAGGAGAATCCGCTTATCGTATTATGATGAACACTGGATGGATTGGATTTACAGTGAATTCAAACTGGAGAGACTCACAGAAACAGAAAGGCATAGAGATGATTTATTGAGTGTGATGAAATACACATTTGGTGTTTAGGCCCCGGTGAAAAGACATGTGCATGGAGATATATGCTGAACATGTATGAGTACGTCTTCCCCCCAGTGTCTAGACACTGGTGGTGGCTTGAGATGACCAGATGAGAGTAGAAGAAGCGGGAGCGCCCAGATGAAGGGATGGCACCTGGTGGTGATGGGGTGGAGGAGGGTCACGCATAAGCAGGGAACCCGGATTGATTGTGGTTGATTGGGTGGTTTAAAAGTAACCGGCTGAGCGGGGATAGGCTGAGATAGAGGTGTGGCTGGAGGAGAACAGGGAGGAGCTCCAGGTGATAGGTGGAGCGGTTGATGAAGCAGCTACCAGTAGACTTCCAGTTGAATTTGCGCATAAGCTTCATTTTGAAGTTAAAAAGTAAAAAAGTTTTCTGAAGACACTGATAGCAGTAGTTTACTGTTTAAGACAAAAAATACAAAGTCAACTTTTTCGTTGTGATAAAATGGAAATCGTGATCCTAATCTTAATAAAATTGAGACCAATTTTAGATTTCTTTTTTACCATATCGCCCACCCCATCCCACACTTCTCCTTTGTGCATTGTTTCTTTTTATTGTCAAAGTAATGTACAACACTCGATCTTTTGACCCTCTAACGTTGCACAATCAAATCAAATGAAGGTTAATGACTGTGCCTTTGTCAGTCCCCATGAGAGGACTCACACTACTGGCCTCTTCAATGACTTCTACTTACACTCTGCATAATGAGCCCTCCACAATAATGTGTGGGCATCATCTAAAGGCTTTTATTTTGGTGTACTTCTATAGCACTAATGTGAACTAAAATCAAAACTAAAACAGGGTTAAACATGGTCTAAACCAAGACTTGGTTTGGTCTTATCCATTACTAAAAGGGTCTACACTAGTACTAAGCTAAGGACTAAACTAGGACTAAACTAGAACTAAACCAGGACTAAAGAAGTAATCCATTACAAAAAATTTATATAATAATAATAATTTTCAACATGCAAAGAAGCTTTATAATTACATTATTCATTCACTCCTCAGTCACACCCAGTGGTGGTAAGCTACTTGTGTAGGCACAGCTGCCCTCCGACGACCACCAAACACTAATCACACAAAAGCAACGTGGGTTAAGTGTCTTGCTCAGGGACACAACAACAGTATACACTAGGGTGGGGAACTGGCAACCCTCTGGTTGCAGGGCGATCACCTACCTACTGCGCCACTGCCGCCCCGGTCTACACTACTAAGCCAGGACTAAACTAGCTCTAAACCAACATTGTCTACACTAGTATTAAACAAGGTCTAAACGAGGTCTAACCAGGACCAAAAGAACTAAAAGTGACTAAACTAGAACTAAACAGGGTCAAAACTAGTAATAAACCAGGACTAAACTAAAACTACAGCAAGCCCAAGTACCAAACCAAAACTAATCATGTATCTAAACAGTTCTAAACCAGAACTAAACTGGGCCTAATCCAGGACTAAACAGGGTCTAAATGAGTATTAAACTGGGACAAGAACTAAACCAGGATTAAACAAAATCTAAGCTCTACTCTACTCCAGGGCTAAATAATGTCTAAATTAGAACTAAACTTGCTCTAAACAGAACTAAACCTGAATTAAACCAAGACTAAACCAGGATCATTACTCAAACATTCAGGACATTCATTGAAATTCACAAAAGGCACACAGATTCCCTCTTTCTCCTTGACGGTTATAGCTGTGCTCTTCTGGGCTTTTTTTCCCTTCATTTTCACATTTATCCAACCTGAATTAAAATGGAACAAATTACAGAGAGGGCAAAGCTCAGATTTTGTCTTACTTTAGCCGGTAGCTGTCAGAGTGAGTTGGCGTGATAGGGAACGGCTGCCGCGGTGCGTCTCCTTAGTGCAATTGGGAAAGATTTGAAAGGTCAATTGAATAGGCCTTTTCTTCATTTGGTTTATATTAATGTCAAAACAAATCTAAGAGAATGCCCTTGTCGCTGTAAGCCCACTTTAGTCATAGAAATGTATTTTGTGTTTGCAAAGTGTAGGGTGGAAGAGAACAGGGGCGTATCAAAAGAGAATACGGAGGGGCCGCATAAAAGAAAAATAAATAACCT
This sequence comes from Philypnodon macrostomus, assembly GCA_036025475.1. Lineage (NCBI taxonomy): Eukaryota > Metazoa > Chordata > Actinopteri > Gobiiformes > Eleotridae > Philypnodon > Philypnodon macrostomus. The sequence goes on from JAVQKC010009700.1 coordinate 13,814, forward strand.
TATACATTTGTGATGCTATTCTGGTAAAGACATGATGAAGGAACGCACAGTGGCAGAGTAGTTAGCACTCCTTCCTTTCCCTGTGAAATTGTGAGCTTGATCCTCGGGCCAACTGATACACCCTTTCAATGTGTTGTGAGCTCCATTTTACTATGGGTTTCAGTTGTGAAAGAAAGTACTCAATTTTAGTAGTGAGTAAAAGTACAAATAAAGGGTACAAATACTTGTAGGTCCTTTAACATCTCAGTCTATTCTGGATACGTTGAGGTCACCATTTTACATTTTACAACATCAAAAAAAACAGTATGTATCTAATAGAAGCTGTTTTGTGGAGCTCTCACTTGGACTCAATGAGAAACAGTCTAATTATACACCTGTCTCACCTGGCCCTGTTACAGGACAGGACCAAACCATTTTTGCCGGTTGGGGTTTTCAAAAAAACTTTTTACTTCTTCCGGGATATAAACAAGGCCAAGACACCTTCACAGAACACACATCTTCGTTGGTTGTAAAATGATGTTGGCAACATTGCTTCTTTGGGTATGTTTGTTGACAGTGCAGGAGCAGGCAGAAGCACTTTTGTTTTTTGGTTTTGTCAGTCCGTTTTCAGCTCTTGGAGAGGACTACAGCTCGACATAATTAATTACTCAAACATGCCCAAATGAAACAAAATACAACTTTGTAAATGTGTTTGAGGTAGAAACAACATAAGAACATGAAAAGGCAAATTTGCAGATTATATGACCTTAAATAAAAGTTAAAAAAAAAACAAATAAATATTGCAAAACTTTTTGGGTACAGTAGATTCAAGTGTTTATTGTCAAATATATTTTCCTGTACATTCTCACTTTGCTGCCCACACCGGATACCAATAATATAAAATGTAAGTATAAAATGTATAAATAATAATAGATAGTGAATTATGCAAAAATACAATATACAGATATATAAACTATGAGGAATATAGACTAAGTACATATTTGTGCAGATCACAGATACACCACTGGTGAGTTCTCTCCTCTTCCTCCCACCATCCACAGGCATGCAAGTATATAAAACAGGATGATACAGTAGGTTAATCTAGATGGTCCATAGTTAAATAGCCCTGCAACTACAGTTAACCGACCATTGTCCAGTGACAGGCTCAAGGCAGCAAGTGTACAACAAAAATGAAGTTGTCTTTCTGAGCTGTCAAACTTGCTGATGCACAATGCCAGACTCTCTCAAAGACATTGGGAAGACAACAGCTTGTCTCATTCCAAGCCAATCTACAGTTAGCAATTGGTCCCAGAGTTAGCATAAGGCACTATCTCACATTTTTTCTTTGGCTTGTGTAAGATAACAACAAACAGAAGAAGGACAGTCTCAGGCCTTTGCCAAGTAATTAGCTGAGGATTTGGCAGAGTCGTTGTCTCTTCCCAGGTGTCCCAACCCTCTACCGCATATCGAGTCAGTGTTGTTCCTGTTCCTCCCGATGGCAGCGCAGGCGTCATGTTAGCCGTGCCAAGAAGAACACTTAGAATGTCCGCTGAGTGGAGTCCATTCAGTTATCTGTCATGTCATATCATCTCATCTCATCTCAATGTCTGCCCAAAAATCAATTAGTACAAAACGTCAACTAGTCCTGATTTAGACCTATCCTATACTAATCTAGTTCACTTTTGGTTAAGTCTAAGGCTAGTGATTTTCACTCAGAGTGGGAAAACGCTAAAACATGCATTATGACCATTGCAACAGATGTATAATTACATTCTGCCTAATAAAACCATTAATTGACAAGTTTTGCAAATAGCTAGCCACAGTGGCCAATGAGCAAAAACGTTTAGTCAAGTCCTGGTTAAGTCCTAGTTTTCTTTCACTAAACGAGTACAAAACCAGGACAAAACAACTAAACCAGGTTTAATCCAGAACTAGCAAAACTTGCTAAGCAGGACTGAACTAGGTATAAATCATGACTAAATCTAAATCAGGTCTAACCCTGGACTGTCAAAACTATTAATAAACCAAGATAATCTAATACAACTAGAACTAAACCAGTTTCAGACTATCCAAAAAGGGACAAAAACAAGATTAATCAAGTGTCATATAAATGCAGGTCTAAGAACTCTTTAGTTCTAGTTTACACACTTTAGTTCCATGGTTCTAGTTTAGACCTGGTTTATTCCTGGTTTACCTCTACTTTAGCCCGGGTTTGTTTCTGGTTACTTGTTTAGCCATAGTTGTTTAGTCCTACTTTAGAACTGCAGTAGTTTAGGGGGTTTTGGGAGAGCTGGAGTTGTCTTAAAATAGACCGAACAGTGCTCCTGATAGCTGCATAGTTGTCGCGTTAGCCGGGGCCAATTCGCTTTTCACTTAACTATACAGATGGAGAAGACGTTCTAATCTCACATGTGACTACTCCATTCACTTATCTGTCATGTATGAATGACCAAGATGTTAATGGCTCATAGATATTATTGTGATAAGTTTTTCTCATTCAATGTATTTTCATGATCAGTGCCAATTACACAAATTACATTGCTTTTATGGGAGATACAAACTAGTGCCTCTTATGAATTTTAGGACCAAAAGAAATTGAACTTGAGTTACATCTGTCTCATTCAGAGATTTAAAATGAATCTTTTGAAGTCAGTTTTGCATCAGAAAATTACGTTTATTATTTAGTTTTGGAAAGCACGGACATGGTTTTATGACATCATACTGAAGTTTGGAGCTTACATTAAACTTCTAATCCAAGTTTTGTCAACCAGCAATTACACTATCTTAACCAATGTTTGGCTTTAAGATGAGAAGATCAACTACCTTCAGGGACACTGGGGAAACATTACTAAAAAATGAATAGGATAGTGGTAATTTGTTTTCGGCAGCCTTTGTCTATGTGTTGGTGTGTGTTTGTGTGCCTGTTAGCAACTTTACACAAAAACTACTAAGTGGATTTGGATACAATTTTCAGGGAAGGTCAGGAATGACACAAGGAACAATGGGTTAGATTTTGGGAGCGATCCTGATCAGCGTCTTCATCCAGGATTTTTGGAATGGAATTTGCTGTCAGAAATTACACAAAGACTAGTTCATTTTGGGAGTGATCCGTCAAATGAGCTGCCTTGGCGGAGATCTGCACTCTTAGTGTGCTTTCTAGTTTCCATGTTTTATTTACTCAGTTACATGTACTTAAGTAACTATTTGAATGTGTATATTGTATTTGCCCAATTTTTATTTACTTTAAATACTTGAGTAACATTTTAAAAGTTTATTTATACACCAGAATCATTATTTTTTTTTCCACCTGACTAAACGGCTGATGAAAATGGTTCAGTTCTCAAGTTTTTCACCAAATAGTTTTTAGATAACTAAATTTGACTTCTATTACTGAAATGTTATTTTGAAGTACCTGGCTATGCTTCACTGTCTCTGCCTGGTTCACATCATTGACAAAAGGATCAGTGCACTAGACTCAGTTACATTCCTTTAATTGTATTTGGAGGTAATTGTATCTAATAGAAGACCTTAGAGCTCATTAGTCAACCTAATCACTGGTGTGTGGGAAGAGCTCTCAGACGTACACTGTGCTCTTTGATTCTTTTCTATTCCATGCTGTCCTTCTCTCCATGTTATTAGCATGTCTGTATCTTCCTTTGTTACTTTTGCCAAGGAGATAATGTTAGCAACTTCACACAAAAAGTACTGAGTGGATTTGAATGAAATTTGATTGATGATTGATTCGATTTTGGGAGTGATCTGGATCACCGTCTGGATCCAGGATTTTTACAAAGAATGCCATCTGCATGCCAATACAACACACAGCCAACCCATGCCCCCATAGGGCCAACAATCTCTCAATCAATACAGAGTCACTACAGCACTGACAAGTTTGCAATGACAGTGATTGTGTTATGTTCTCGGCCCAGGTCTGTTTGTTATGTTCTCGGCCCAGGTCTGTTTGTCTTGAGTTTTGTGTTTTGTGTTTGTCTCCCTCGTGTGGGGTTTATTGTATTTTGCAGGCGCGGCCTCAGCTCGGGCAGGTGTGGTTCTGGGGCTGGTGCAGCGGACGACATTCACAGCTGACGGCACTTCCCAATCAAGCACTGCTCAAGGGCTCCTGGGTTTCCTGCTCTCATCGCCAGATGGTTTTCTCCTACACAGCGGTAGAGTACAACCCTGTGACTGTGCTCTCTGATCTGGCCGTTGCACTCGATTGTAACTTTTGGGCTCATTTGAGTTTTTTTGATCTTTCTAGATATCCTGCCTGCTTCCACGCCTGTCTGCTGAACCACACCGAGCCAAGCTGAGCCACGCATTGCCAAGTCTACCGTTTGGAAATTAAAAGACTATTTAAGTTTGAACCCGGTCTCCTGAGTCTGCTTTGGGGTCCTAATCCAAAAACCCAACATAACCATCTGGCCAACAATGGACCCCGCGGAACCTGCAGGACCGGACCTCTTCCAAGCACTCTCGGTTCAAGGACAAACCATCGGTCGACATGAACAAGGCCTGACGGAAATTGGGGAAGCCATTACGACCCTTTCGACGCTGGTGACGCAGTTCGGGTCCAGACTCTCCGACGTTTGTGCCCAACTCGCACCAGCCCCCACTACCGCTTCTGCCAGCAGATCTACGCCCGCCCAAGCCTCCGTGTCCCCGGTTGCCTCGTACGCACCACCTGAGCCATTCATGCCTATGCCCCAACCCTTCTCAGGTGATATGAGGGCCTGTGAGGGGTTTTTGTTAAAATGTGACTTGGTTTTCGAGCAGCAGCCTCTGACATATGCCACGGACAGATAGAAGATTGCCTATATGGTGGGGTTGTTGACGGGTAAGGCTTCGGAGTGGGCCACAGCGGCTTGGACCAGCAAGTCCGCTATTTGCTATTCATACCCCGAGTTTACCACCGAGTTGAGACGCGTTTTCGACCACCCAGTCCAAGGTAAAGAGGCCGGCCAACGCCTTCTCTCTCTCAGACAAGGGTCGACTTCTGTGGCTCAATATGCGTTAGATTTCCGCATTATTGCTGCAGGGAGTGGGTGGGACTCGAGGGCACTCCAGGGAGCGTTTTTTTATGGTCTAAGTGACAATATCAAAGACGAACTAGCAGCCCGGGATGAATGTACCGACTTGGAGGCGTTGATTGCACTGACAATAAAGCTAGATAACCGACTCAGAGAGACAGGGATCGGGGGACTCGAGGGATTAGTGCGCCCAGGAATGTGTCTGCCCCGCAAGTCATCCATTCCAAGCCCAACGCTGAGTCGGCTCATGCAACAGGCACGCCAGGCGAGCCCATGCAGCTGGGTCGTTTGCGCCTGGATCCTGCAGAACGTCAGCGCCGCCTCCAGTCCAGACTCTGTTTTTACTGCGGAAGTCCGGAGCATTTCCGTGACCGATGCTACCTGCAACCAAAAGCCCAGGCTCATCAGTAGACAAGGGATCGCTGGTGAGCCCAATTGCATCCCGCCTTAAATCCCCTCCTCGTATGCAACTACAGTCTTCGATTTTAGTCCAAGATGAGGTTGTTTCCATAACTTCCCTCATTGACTCCGGAGCTGATGACAATTTCATTGATGCGGATCTAGTCAAGGACTTGGGCATTCCCACAGAGCCTTTGGAGAGCCCCAAGCCTGTACAATCGGTAGACGGCCGACTCATTGCCAACGTGGGGTTACGCACAGTCCCTATCACGTTGGTTATTTCGGGAAACCATAAAGAATGTATCAGATTGTTTGTCCTTCCCTCTCCCCTTGCGCCTATTGTCCTCGGGTTTCCCTGGCTACAGTTACACAATCCTCAGTTTGATTGGACCTCGGGTTCGGTAAGGAACTGGAGCGTATTTTGCCACTCGAATTGCCTCCGTTCTGCACTAACACCCAGCCCTACACCATGTGCTCCCCCCTCCAAGCCACCCGATCTATCTAAGGTTCCTACGGTTTACCATGATTTATCAGAGGCATTCAACAAAGATAAGGCCCTCTCTCTCCCACCCTACAGACCTTATGACTGCGCAATAGACCTCCTCCCGGGAGCCCCATTACCGTCTAGCCGCCTGTATAACCTATCTCCCCCTGAAAGAGGGGCTATGGAGCAGTACATTCACGATGCCCTAGCCTCGGGACATATACGTCCTTCCTCCTCCCCAGTTGCAGCAGGGTTTTTCTTCGTGGCCAAGAAAGATCAGACGCTGAGACCGTGCATTGACTACCGTGGGCTCAATGACATTACGGTAAAGAACAAGTACCCACTACCCTTAATTGACTCTGCCTTTGAGCCTCTTCACAGCGCCACCATCTTTTCTAAATTGGACCTGCGGAACGCCTACCATTTGGTGCGTATCCGGAGAGGGGACGAATGGAAGACGGCGTTCAACACCCCGTTGGGGCACTTCGAATACCAGGTAATGCCGTTTGGGCTCACTAACGCCCCCGCAGTTTTCCAAGCCCTGGTGAACGATGTACTCAGGGACATGCTGAACAAGTTTATTTTTGTTTACCTTGACGATATCTTGATTTTCTCTAGCAATGTCCAAGACCACATTCAGCATGTTCGTTTGGTTTTACAACGGCTCCTTGAAAACAGACTCTATGTGAAAGCAGAAAAATGTGAGTTCCATGTTTCCTAGGTTTTATTGTGGAGCGAGGAAGGCTCAGAGCCGATCCAGCCAAGGTTCAAGCAGTTAAGGACTGGCCAACTCCCACCACGCGAAAACAATTGCAACGTTTTTTAGGTTTTGCAAATTTTTACAGGCGCTTCATCAGAGACTTCAGTCGAGTTGCCGCCCCACTTACCCGCTTGACATCTACCACCTCTCCGTTCACCTGGACTCCTGGAGCCCAGGCAGCTTTCCAGCAACTCAAGCACCACTTCACCACGGTTCCAGTCCTCATCCATCCCGACCCAAGACAGCAGTTTTTTGTAGAGGTGGATGCTTCCGACTCTGGTGTGGGAGCGATCCTATCGCAACGTGCCCCAGACACCCGCAAACTCCATCCATGTGCTTTCTTTTCCAGGCGGCTCTCTGATGCGGAGAGAAATTACGACGTCAGTAATCGGGAGCTATTGGCAGTAGTATTGGCACTCCAGGAGTGGAGACACTGGCTGGAGGGGGCCACCCATCCATTTGTCATTTGGACAGATCACAAGAATCTGGCTTACCTGCGTGCGGCTCGTAGACTCAACTCTCGCCAGGCTCGTTGGGCGCTGTTTCTGGGGAGGTTCCGGTTCACGCTCACGTATCGTCCTGGGTCCAAGAATACCAAACCCGATGCATTGTCCCGACTGTTTTCGTCCGAGGCTGACCGCCCGGAAGCGCCCACAGAACCAATTGTTCCCCCCTCCTGTATCCTGGCCGCAGCGCATTGGGAGATTGAAAGAGTGGTGAC
>JAVQKC010009734.1:0-15693 GCA_036025475.1 Philypnodon macrostomus
TTTGAGTTATCGCGTTCACAGCTAGGATCTGCGGACGCGGACGCGGACGCGGACGCGGGCGCGGACGCGCACCGACGTGATTCCATAATATCGGCGACACGCTGTTTTCGCCGATATAATTACTATGTAACATTATGTTTTTTTTCTATGGTCAGCAGTTTAGGGGTTAAGGCTCTATCCAATGTGCAACAAAGTACTTATTTTTTCTCAAAAATAAACAATTCCCCAAATCTAATATACACTGTCTCATTGATCACGTGTGGCTCGAGTTAGAATCCCTATCTCACAATGGAACATAGTCTTTAAGATATATCTATGCAACATTTAAAACATATAATTATTTTTATAGAGCCATATCAAATCTGACATTGGGGCCTTTTTGGCACCTATAGGCCAGATGTTGGACATGCCTACATTAAATAATAAAGATTACCAATGCTATTAGTCTGGTTGCATTTTGAATATAAAACTGATTATCTGGTTAATGAGACGTTGCCAAAACGCTCTCCTCTGGTAGATTTGAAGGTAGCGCTCCAGAGCTGTATAGGTGATCTGCCATGGCCTCATCTAATCTGATTTGCATGCCAGAGAGAATTATGTAATTGGCATTTATGCAGAACAAAGAAGGATCAGCTCACGGAAAAGAAGGGTTTTCATGTCGAACTGTGTGTCTAAGCCTGTTTTCTGCAGATCCGTGCTGCCTACGGTTGGCTATGTGCACCCAGACAAGAAAATGACTGTTGTGTGGGAACTGTTTTGTATATCAATCTTGATGTGTTGTATTAGTACTGGCACATACCCTACATCGGGGGGATACGTTGGACGCCTATATCACATATGCTACCCTCAAGTTAGTAGTGCTTTTAACTGTGATTATTATGTACCGATCGGCAGGAATCGTAAACGTCATAGGCCCAAGCTAGGCGCCATTAAAATAGATTTGTACTGTGTGTTATGGTGGGGGTTCATGCTGCTGACATGATAGATCCAGTGCTTTACATCGCACTCAGGATCTCATTTTCACACTATAACGCTCATGTCAGCCCAGGGCAAAACTCCCTCTCGCCGGCAGCATGATTTAACCTCGCAGGATATTGGACACACAGCCGGGCTAACTCTAGTTTAGTGTGAAGTGATTGGCAGTTATTGATAGCTCTGGGCCCTAATACCTTAGATTTATAACACTATATGTTTCTCAAAATACAAGTGTATACCATTCTGAATGTCACATTTGTCTTGTTTTTCTAATGTATGGGACGATTTATTTACATATTAGATCAGATAATGACATAAAGGAGATGTTGGTACATGGATAAAAAATCTGTGTTAAAAAGAGGGGCTATCTAAACTGTACTTTGGGTGATAATGTTCTTTTCTATCACCAAATATTAGTCTATTGGTGTTTCAGTTATCAACCAAAAAAGAAGTCATTGTAAGCCTCCTCTTCGAGCACAATGCAGCTTTTGATTGGTTGATTTGTGCCTGATTGGCCAAACCGAACTGTCTGCAACAAGTGTAGTATAATACAATGGCTGGTAATGTGTTTGAGTTTTACATGACCACTACATGAAGCCGTAGTGTGTACAATGCTGATAATAACATGCCAATGGGCAAAATCAATATATATGTATAGTATACACTAGTTTTAACCTATATAGCTAATACGCTTCTGGCTGAGCTGAAAGCAAATCCTGCCAAAATGTGTGCATGAACTGTATTATTGTATCAGTATTGTTGGTGGATGTAGTAAAAATATTGTCCAAGTAAATGAAAATTTGACCAACAAGAAGTGCCCTGACTGAACAGTAATACATGTTCCTGTGTTCATGTGCCTCTCTCAGATATTATGATTTTTTTTTTGCATTGTACATATATCATTGTGTATAAATTGTGTGTCATTCCCACCTATACTGTCTCTTATTATTGTACAATATTATTATCGTAAAAAGAACAAAAGTCCAACAAATTTCACCTTCTGGGCTTGTGTTAACCAAGCCATACATCTCCTGCCAGTGTCACCTGACAGCAATGTAATAATGGATAGTAATGGATTTCACATTTAATTATCACATTTCCTATGCACAAGGAAATTAAATTCATTAAAAAGAGCCCTTTGGAAATGATATGCAGTATATGAGCCGGTTACAGGATGTAGAAGACGCATGAGCTTATATTTTTCACTGACAAGCTGCTTTTTCCTTTTCTTCTGTTTTTGCTGCTTATGTGAAAATTACATAGGGGTTTATTAAAAGTAAATTGTGTCAATTGTCCACCTGCTGGGCAACCAGATCTGATCACACCCATCTGTTAAAACTCTGCATTAATTATATGTTGAGCTGTATTTAAGTCACCACAGGGAGGCCAGAGCTGTAGTCCTAGTCATGAAGCTGCATTGATAAGGTTAGTCGGATATCCACGCTGAGTTGCACCTGGAACTTCCCCAAATCTGGAGTCTGGCTCGGGGCCAAATCTCCCACAGCGAGCTTTAGACTCATGCAATACTCTAATCTGACACACGCCTCACACCTACAGTTTCTCGTGCTGATTGTTGACTGGTTGTCAGGTGGGCGTTACTGTTTTGGAGAGGCAGACCCAGGACTGTTGTCATCCTAAACCGGAAGCGCCGTCTGTCAGACAGGCTCCAGTCACGTGTGTTTATGTAAATATAGGCCATCTGACAGGTAGCACACAAGGACAGAGAAAGGAGTACTCATAATCTGGACTCAAGTTAAAGAACTGGTACATTACAATAGTATTATTCAAGAACAAGTCGAAACGCAACACAGTTTACCTCCACCTACCCAAAAATACCCATATTGGTCAGAAAAAGTCCAGATTTTTGAGTTTTGGAATTACAGAATGCCCCTAAAAAGCAAAATAATATATAACGTACTATGACCTGGTTCTAAAGAAATTCACTAATGCTATAATATTGCGTCATGAACATTTGAAATTTCCCCCAAAATATCCAGAACTTTTTGTGACCAGTATTTATAGATTTTCTTTCTTTTTCTTTTCTTTTTCTCCATCAACAAAATGTACAGAAAAGCAAAAAGAATGTACAAAATGTAATGTCATTTTAAGCATATTGTGAATGTGATAAGAATATACACTATGTGTTCTGATTAGACATTTTAAAGACAGCCTTAGTTTTTATCCTGGATGCCGTTCCTTATGCAATAATCTATCATTTATCCAGACTGGCACAAATAAGTATTATTAGAATATTTAGTTACTTTCCACCTTTGCATGGGAATATAGATAATCTACAAAAGAAAAGGCTATGTTGTGAGAGGTACAATGGTTCCATTTTTAAAAGGTCAAAATATTTCCAGTGTTAAAAAAGAGTAATTTTAACTAAATTGGAGAAGTGAAGGTGCAGAGATCACTTTGCTCAAGGTCTAATAAGATTTTATGACCCTGTGAAATAAGGGCTTTATTCTCATTTGTTTAAAAGTTTAACATTTTTAATAATCACACGAACAACAATTCACTTTTAAAAAATATATTTTGGAGTGGAGAGCAAAATAAACTAAATATGTTTAAATACAATTTTACTTTTAAACACAACTTTTTAGCTGTCCTCCGAGACAGCTCTACCTGGTACATCAAGGACCGGACAAAGCACTGCAGCAGAGCCTTACAAACACAGTGTAAACAGTCCTTTTACATGACATCTAGTCAGGATCATTGTCAGTGCTCCTCCATGCGGCACTACTACTACAGTAGACCATCCCATACTGTGAGTGCATGTCCCGCAGTACTGGAAAGCTGAAGGTTTACAGGGCATATCTGTCTCAGAGTGGTATGTCTGTTTAGAGAGCTTAGTGAACACAGTATAACTTAAATAATGACATCACAAATATTTATCTTGTTCCAAGTATGTAGATTCTGAATCAAATCTACAGTATATGAACCTATAACTAAATATAATAAACTAAACTCTGTTATTACTGTCATTTTCTAATCTTATAATGACTGACATAATGAGTATACTGACCCTCTAGGCACCAGTTTGACCCCCTGGATCCTCTCAGAGCAGGCCATTGCTGCAGCTCTTAGCCGAGGACCGGAGGCACTGTGAGCCTGTGAACCTGTGTTGATCCGCGGTCCTCTTTAAAACGCTGAGCTGTCAGCAGGAGTCAGGTGAGGCAGTTTGTTCTGCTCACCACTCAATGGATATGTTTCATTGGCACCTCGCTGGAGGTCAGCAGTAACTGACGGACGGAGCGGTGGGGGTCAGGTAGTACCCAGCTTTAGTCGGAGAGTGAATTACACTGTAGGTGGAGCGGGCAGGCCCAGTCCAGACTGGGGGCTGAGATTGAGGCCCAGCAGCATGTTAAGGGTTTGCACAAATCCATTTGACCATAATGTCACACAGCTCCATTTTAACTGCTGATATGTACCGGGAAACCTGCAATTCAGTCTTTTTCACCCATTCCTCAACCAATAACTATTCTGTAGGGTACCTTACTTGACAGATAGAGGCAGTGAAGCTCCAGGACTATAGTTCATTAAAGAAAATAGCCCGGTCAGAGTGACGTGCCACTTTCAAAGCGACTGAATATTTGAAGAAAGCCATCTTCCTCAGAGGAAATGAAAGACAGACTAAGAGTGGAGCACAGGAGGTTTTTGTTTGTTTCTGCCAGCGCTCAGGGGCAGAGATGGAGGATTTGAAGATGTGGAGTAGATTGTTTGGGAGCGAGGCAGTTGAGGCCCATTTTCACCGCATCTGAGGCCTGCACTAGCCACAAGCAGTTAATATAATTTCAGAGATGAGAGAACAAAATATCTTCTGCTGGAAAAGTCTGATTTTACTCCCCCTCCTCCTCGCCCCCCTTCCGTCTTTTCTCTATCTGCCCCCCGTTCAGCTCTCCTCCAGTCACCTGGAGACGACTCTACCAGGTGCATCAAGGACAGGACAAAGCACTGCAGCAAACACAGTGTAAACAGTCCTTTTACATGACACCTAGTCAGAATCACTGTGAGTGCTCCTCCATGTGGCACATAAACTACATCAGACCATCCCATACTGTGGGCTGAGTGCATGTGTGTTACTGTCTCACCAGGGCTGGACTGGCTGCTGGTCAGGATTGCCTGGGAGCGATTCCTCGCCATGGAGAATGACTTAGCTGAGCCCCGCTGCTCAGCTCTTCTGAGCATGCTTAAGAGCTGAGAATTATTCCACTCATTTCTAGGTTCCTGTGAAGCATGACAAAAACTCGAGTGCTTCATGCTTTCCCAATTCTCCTCCTGAGAGCGCCAAGAGGCCTTGGTTTAGAAGTCATTGAGCAAACACTCACCACGACCAACCTTAATTACATCAATTAAGTGGACAAAAGCCATTGTCTGGGGTGGCTCAAAATACTGTCAAAACTCCTTTTAAAGAGGACTATCAGGTTCAAAAGGCCAGTTTTGTTTTTTGAGATACTTTGCTGAGAAGCTGTGTGGTTATTTAAATATAAAAACATGTGTTTACTGTTGTTATTGTAAAATGGTTCTTTTCAGAAATTGAAACTTAAATAGTAAGCTGCAATTTTCTGGAGCATCCACACAACTAAGCATTTAGCTGAGTCACTGAAGACATCTGCAAACACGACAGGGTTATGTTGTGGGCAGACTTTGGACTTCTCTAACTCTGACCGTTGACTCCAGATCATTTAAATTTCTTGGAATATTTTAAAACACGTAATTACAATTCTTAGTTCGTTTAACTTTTATGAGCATGCGCTGTTGTCAGCTCTAGGGTTAATGGCATTGGCCTTATATGCAGACTATCCGTTTTGTTGGAATAGAAGATCTCTATGATTAAAATATTGTTGACATATAAACCAGACCTCACCATACAGTAGTTTAAACAGCTTGTCCTACTTTAGATATCAAGTGCATGAATCACCAGTGGCAAGTTTCCTTACTACTGAAGATATTGAATGCTCGCTGACCTTTGTTGCCATGCATAATCAAGCGCACTTAGTTTATTTTTGGAGCACAATGATCCACATAATTAACTTTGTAGTACAATAAACTGCGTTTCCATCATGTTGGCAGCTGCCCGCAGTTTGTTGTACTTTGAAATGATTAACAAGGTTGTGTTCAGTTTGTCATGTGCGGCTATATTTACGTCAGCAATGCCGCTAATGTTATTGGGAGGGCATCAATTAAGTATAATCCCAATACTGATCTGACAGCACTTATTGATTCATGATGACATATCTTACAAATGACCCTTAAATGCAACAATGAGACATTATGGTTGCATTGTTTTGTGCCTTTCAGATGCATTTCAAAAGTAAGGAGGAAGCAGAGACAAGCCTACTCTTATCTATCCATACCTTCCCCAGTTTATCTCCTCCCCCTTTTGTTATGGTGTCACCCACATGGCCACATTTCAGAGGCTGATTAGCCACATTGTTTTCCTACAATGCTTGTGTGTGTTTGTGTGTTGGGAGATGCCAGTGGGAAGGGTGAGGTGTGCCGTTCGGCGGACCTGTCACAAAAAGCCATTATTGTAATTGGAAGTTAAAAATCCCATTTGTTTACCCCCCTCTAGTGCTTACTGTCAACGACCGGACAGGGGTCTTGTTTGAATTAACATTTGGTATATCGGTGTCAACGGCCATGTAAGTCAACTTATTGAAAAGGCTGCCAGTCATATGGCCATACAAGCAGAGGAGGTTATTTACTACTGTGAGAATGTTGGAGTAGTCTCTTTCATTTGTAATGTGCTCCAGTGTCAAGTGTCAAATGCTGCTTTATGAAAATAAAAGTTTCACATAGGCCTGTTATTGTTGTAGAATGATTTATGTCGACGTTAGCAGCTCCGAAAATGAAAATTTGATAAAAGCATACATTTTTAAAAGTGGGAGCCGAGTGAAATTTACATATTTGCAGCAGACAGAGAAGTACATATCTCAGTAGTGAATCTTCACTACTGTCCACACCTCTCTGACCTTATTTCTTACATATATGTGTTAAACCTAGCTCACTCAATGACTTTCTACCACATTTTTTAATCCACCAGTGTCATTCTCATCACAGGTAAATGACAGTAAACACGGACCACACATGATTAAAACTCATCTGCTTTGTTTTATTCAAATATAATATATTTAAATTGGTGCACGGATATCATTTGCTTCACTTATAGTATTAAACAAGGGTGATAATGAAGATGAGATGGTTCTGCTATTGAGGGAGGTGGTGATGGAGGAGAGTGAGATGGTTTTGCTATCCAGGTGGTGATTGGGCTGAATCAGAAACAAACTGAGTGAAAGGAGAGGCAAAGCACTTTATATTTAGAATGCATAGCAATGATGGTTCATGAAGTTGAATGAGATTGTCTTGGTTCCTGTCAGCTTACAATAAGAGAATGTTTACTCACTACAACACAACATTATTTAGTTACACACTTGTAGTACTAAATACTTGAAATATGACACCTACATGTGTCTTTGTTAATATCTTACCAGAGGGTAAAAAACACACTAAACAAGCTCATGGTCAATGTGTCATAATTCTGTCTCCCCCAATCCCTTAGGCCTTTACCTATCTTGTGAATTTGTCTTCTAACACTCAGAAATAAACTTTACTTTTCTTGTTCAAATATTCTCCCAAATTCAGATACAGGGAGGGGGCAGCAGAGGCCCAAAGTAGGCAGACAAAGTGTCCCAGCACAAATGTGTGAGTGAAATATCCCTGCAGGACGTTGTCTCCTCTATGCAGAGCAGAGCAGAGAGGACAGACGTGAAGGGCTGGCGCTGAGACGACAGTTGCTTGAGAAGTGCTTAGCCCTTGCAGTGAGGTTAAAAGGTCAGCCTGGGTCAGGTCACCATGGTCACTGTGCTAATTCCACCTAATTATCCAACTGATTGAGAAAATTATGGCTGTTAACTGTAATTACTAATTATAAGTAGTGTTTGGCCAGATTTTATTATTATGGTTTTTCCAAGGAGCTAAAATGATGGGAATTTAACAAAACGGAATATATACACACTATTTCATATATTCACATATTTTATAACAAAAGCATACTCCCTTCCATAACCCTGAAGTGAGTTTTGAAAATCCCATCATATTCCAAATATATTCTCTAGGAAATTTATTAAATGTTCATAACGGGCTTGCTCAAATGTCCCACATTTAGCCACAAGCAAGTATCTAATTAACATATTATTCATATTCCAGAGATGCTCTTAAGAGCACTTCTGGCATTGTCCATTTCTCTTATTTGCCTCTTATTGCTGTAGCGTTTGCTTAATGCTCGGCCTGTGCCTAGCGATGGCATGCTGTGCTCATTGAGAATGCAGTGTGAATGTGCTGTTTGGGTATGGGCCCATGCATCTCCAGGGCCCTATAATCAGCTCTAAGCTGCTTCTATCAATCTTCATAACTGTTGTGGGTTGAGGAGGGAAGTGCAGCTAATCAGCTCTAACCAGCGCCGTGTTCAGCTTGACTGTCACTGTTATAGCGAGGCCATATGCAAACAGTGTCCCATACATGTGTGCCTTACTCACATCGTTCTGTCTCACCGGGCCATTCCACAGATGGCTAGCTTGAGCACAAGTCAGGGTCTAAAAAAGGGGCCTGTGACTTTCAGTGAATAGCTGTTAGTGTAGGTTAATATAGGAGTGGTGGCCCTGCAGGGGTGGCAATCACAGCTCAGATCAGAGCCGGCCTTCAAAGACGTCTGTGCAAGTTGAAGCCAGAGTTGTCATTAGCTTCTGCCCTGCGCCAGACAGCCCTCCTCTTCCTCCCCTTCCTCCTCTTCCTCCCCTTCCTCCCCTTCCTCCTCTTCCTCTCCTTCCTCCTCTTCTTCCTCT
Source organism: Philypnodon macrostomus (assembly GCA_036025475.1). NCBI lineage: Eukaryota > Metazoa > Chordata > Actinopteri > Gobiiformes > Eleotridae > Philypnodon > Philypnodon macrostomus. Next base: position 8,820 of record JAVQKC010009734.1, read on the forward strand.
TCCTCCCCTTCCTCCCCTGTCCCTCCCCTTCATCCTCTTCCTCTCCTTCCTCTTCTCCTTCCTATTTCTCCTCCCCTTCCTCCTCTTCCTTCCCTTCCTCCTCTTCCTCTCCTTCCTCCTCCTCCTCACTGTCCTCCCCTTCCTCCTCTTCCTACTCTACCTCCCCTGTCCCTCCTCTGTCCCTCCATCCCCCACACTGTCTTTTTGTCTCTGTTTCTCTTGCTCTCATTTTGCATCCATGTGCAAATGGCTACTGTAATCCCGGGTCTGGGCGCTTGGGCCTGTCACTCCACATTTGCACTAAGCATCTTTCCTTCCCTCATCTCCTTTGCCCTAATTGTATTGTAATAAGCAATTATAGATCTATTTATGCGCACTAGAGCTGAGATTGTACCACTTTTTAAAAGGCCGTGGAGGGGAGTGGAAGTGGACGGGCTACAACTTGTAGCTGGTCACCACTAATCTGTGCTTTCTCTCGTTCTCACACTGATGATCTAATCCCACTTTACCATCTCCGTGCTTCCCTTCTGTTTTCCATCTCGTGCAGAAAGCCCTGCAAAGCAAAAGTGATTGCGCTGTTGTTTGTTGTTTATTGGCTGGCTTTTCTCTTTGTGAGTCAGCTCCAGTGATGCAAATGAGGAGAGGCAGTCTTTACCTGGCCCGGCCGTGTTTTCTTCAATGTTGTGTGTGTGAGCTTCTGTACGTGCACGGGCGTGTGCTCACGTTGTGTCTGCCTGCGCAGCGTCTAGGCCTTTGATCATGCTACATTGCATTGACAGATGCTCTCTGGTGCTTGCTTATGAACGAGGCCGCAGACGGGATCTGAATGCCAGTAATTATATCCCCTTGCTAGAATGATAACAATTGTTGCTTATACAACAAAGTGTGATGTTTTTTTCTATCTGTCCCATTATTTTTAGCGATGAGAAACGACATATAAACTCCCTGTTTGCTTCCTCCATCTGGGCTGTGTGTTTACAGCTGTACGTGTAGAGGTGAGGCCATGATAAAGGCTTACACCTTGTAATCAGAGCTGGATGTGTGATCACAACGACCAGCACAAAACTGGCTCCAGACAGTGGGGAGACCCGTGAATGAAAGTTTATTACAAGAGAAGATATGAGCAATCTTCTACCATAGCCTCGTTTATTTTTGGTATTTCTAATATTATAATGCATTTGATAATAAAACTGATGACCAGGCTTGTATATCATAGCTGCATGGGTTAATCTTATTTTAGCACTTTATCATTGTATCATAGCTCCAAATGTTCCTTCGAGTGGGCTAAATTGTGTTTGTTGAAATATCAAGTGTCATCACAAATTGTACATATAATTGCATTTGCTCGTTCTAAACAGTGTCACAGAAATGTGTGGTATCAGCACCAATCGCAATTTCATTTTTGAAGTCAACTGAATCTCACTAATTCACCTTCTCCATCCATGTGAAATACAATCTCAGCACTAACAATGTCAGTTTACACCTTTACCAGAAAAACTACTAACTGTCTGGCATCAACTAGATTTTAACGTGAATGGAGTAATAGTATAAAATATTCTTTCATTCATTAATAAATCTTCTACCATGTTTCCCTAATCCGAGTAACTGTGGGCCTTAGGCATGGTACACACAGCACAATGGCCAATTAGTTGAAGGGCTGACAGAGACATACACAGACAGATAACCATTCCCTCTCACATTCATTAACCAGTGGCAATTTTGGTGGGAAAAAGCTAGGGTACCCAGCGAGAACCCACTTTATGCAGACCCAGAGCTACTGCAGTCAGACAAAATGTAACATTTTCAAATAGGCTTATGTTGGTGGCCATCTTTTATTGTATACAAAATTACCATGCATTATTGTTTGCATGTATTTTACATGGCAAAGAATGCACACAATGGTGCATGTGTCAGACACTGGCTCATCAATGAATCAATTTATTTATATTTATTTAGCTCTCTGGTGCAATTGATGACATGTAAGGATAACCACAGCACCTTGGCAAACAATACAACAATCAATAGTTTTTTTCCCAGTGTGTAAAATGGCCTTTTACTGCCAATAGGGTAAGAGAAGGTTAATGTTCATTTCAATAAAAGGAAAACTATGTTAGAAGTTCAGGTCATCAAAGTGAAACAGCCTGCAGTTTAGTAACTCTGATAATTACGAATGTGACATGACTAAGAAGTGGTCGCCTAAAGCACATTTTTGCACAGTTCTGGTGTGCAGCAGTTTTTAGATTTTCATTTCAGTATTTGGGCTTGTCTGATGGTAGATGTTAGTCATTTCGAATGAACTTGAAAAATTTAATTGGTTGATTGTGGAACATATTGCTAGTAATGTGTTATTTGGTATAATTGCTTGTTTGGATAAGAGGTTATCTAAAACTAGAAACTATTTTCAGTGAACACCCCGCCCAAGGCATTTGGTTGGTCGTGCAATTGTAAAATTATAATGACCAGACTCAAGCCTTCTCTCTAGTTTAGGCTAACATACTAGGACAAAATAATATCATACTAACCATAGCCGGCTATAACATAACCTCTTTGGTGGAGGCAGTAGTCTGTAATACTTTCAAAAATGTCACAATTAAGTTCTTCTAAATCCAAAAACAGATATTAGGACTAACCTGTCCCTTTCAGGATATAAGATGCTAATTTAGTCTTGTTTAGACGATCGAGCTGCAGTACAGTGGCAAGATAAATAGATCTTTTAAACGAATGCACAGTTTGATATGCCACATCACAAAACAACATGTCATCAAATGTTCCCATAAACACTTAAACTGTAAATACCCCAACCCTGCATATTAATAAGGATACATGTCATGCATATTTGCCTGGGTGTCATACTAATCAGGTTTTTGTCAAATACTGTCAAACTCCAGATGGATATGAATATTATGTGTGCTTAAATCTAATTCTTACTGTGCGTTGTGTAACAAAGGTCATTTATATTATACTGTTAGGTTTAAAGCCGCAGTAATAGTACTTATTGCTGAAACTCATCCGTTGTCTGTTGTATGTTTAGTTTGGGTGGTCTTTGATATTGATGCCTTAGTGGCTAAACTTGTCCAGCAAGTCAGAACCCTTTAGAAAGATTATTGATATTAGGGCTAACCCTAACTAATGCAATCACATCTGCAATTGTATTAAATACATGGTCTCTCAGTCTGCCAGTTTGTCAAATTGGAGCATTTAAATCTGTGTTTTTCCTGGTTCATCACAACATTTAGTCCTAGTTTAGAAGTTTATAACTCTGGTTTAGTTTCAAGTTTTGTTTTGGTCTGTTTTTTATCCACCCAATCTTTTAGCTGCTGTAGTTAGTATGATATAGACTGTTAAGAAAATCTTGAGGCCAGTTATTTGGGCTGGGGACTGGCACAAAACGGACCATTGGGCTATAGTTTTGGCGCCAGCCTCTGTCCCTGTGCATATTGTCTATCAATAGATTTGTCCAAAACCCACATGTAGAGGCTTTTTAAGTCCCGATACCGATCCCAGTATCTAGGCTTTGTGGTCTTTCCTAACTCTGTATTATCAGAAAATATAAACCTAAACTATAATATAACTAAGACCAGATGACCCTAAAATGTCTAACTTTTGTAATTTTGAGATACAGTGTAATATAATGTCATTTGCCACATTATTCATCTGCTCATAATTAGGCTAAACTATAATAAATTATATCGGCTCTAGTTTTGGCCTCATTCACCGATCCAGCTTCTGGGTTTGTATCAGCAGATATCCGATCCAGTATTGGTATTGATGCATCCCTACCCCCAGCTTTAATTTTGCCAACAAATCCATTATGGACATTTTTGTTTAAAACACCATGATCCTGTATAATGGTCTATCATTACGTCCAAGATTCCACAATGTCTCTGGTCTCTATTTACTCTACAAGACCAAATGGTTGAGAGCTACAGTATATTACATTACTTAAGTAACATAATGAAATGGCTGTTTTCTCCTTATCTTTTTCACCCAGCGAGATGCTTTGTCATTTTACTCCGTCTGTCATTGTTAAAAGCTGCTAACGGGAGAAGCTTTTTACATTTTTGGCGTTGTGTAATATCTGCAGCTTGCCTTCTTTTACCATACTAATGCACTAGAGCAGTAATTATTGTAGCCTCAGTCACACTCAAGAAATTAGAAGCACTCAGTCATTTCTGAGCACACGTACATACTGTATGCTTGCTGTCTCTTATGGGGTGCAAAAATAACTAGATGTTTGAAAAATTACATTGAAGGGGAAAAACTGGGTTGAAGAAATCTAAATACTACTACGAAAATACCCAAATGAACAGAACTGTTGCTCTAAATGCAGTACAGGGAGTATTTATTCCCCGGTGGGTATTATCACAGTAGTGTATGATTTGGTTAATAAGAATATGCATTCATTAAAATGTAAAGTGATCTGTGTCAAATGAAATGCACTTGTAGAGCCATTGCAGCTCGTCAACTTGATGGAAATGCACTTGCCGCATGTTAACACGGCCCGGGTTGTAATAATTATCAGTAGGGAATTATTGATCTGTACTGTGTCTGTCCAAACGCATCGAACATTGGGGATGGATGAGACAATCTTTAGCCCCTTTCTTGTATCTCAAACAATAGCAAAGCGGTATATAGCCTTAGGGAAACACAGTATGGAGCTATGAGGCTTAATGTCTTGTTGTCAGGTTGGAGAGAAAAATAGAGAAAGTAATTGTGTTGTACCAGGACTCAAGAAATCCCATCAGCCATTGGGGCGGACATGTCAAAGTATAAAAGACAGGCCTGAGAACTGGACTGAATGCAGCTTGATGAAACAAGGCCCAAAAACGACTGGGGAGCGGGTGGCCCCAGAAGGGAAGCTGGACAAGTAAAGCAGAGACACAAGCAAAGATGAACATTGACTTGTTTATTTTGATTTTCCTTTTTTTACCTAGATTGTCAATGATAAAAGTGAGTGATTTTGATAAATACCACACAGCCCGTTTATCAGCAGCTGTCTGGCTCGGGGTTGCCGCCGGCAGCATCCAAGTCTGATAACCCCTGAGGCCAGAGGCATGATGTAGGGATGAGGAAGAGCGGGGGGAGGAGGGAGAGGAGCGGGAGGCAGCTGCTAGCCATGCTTTTCATATATGTTCCACCACTTATAGACTTTAATAAGATTGACTTAGTAAGCTTTAAACAGAGATTTTTCTTTGTTGAGTTCAGGCGTGCATATGGTCCCTCACAGGAAGGTGATCATTACTATTAAAAAGCTGACATGCCCTTCTTCTGTAACTGTATCTCTATTTCTCTGGTGAAATATGCAATACATTGGTGAAGCTAAATTACTGTACCTTTGTTAGTATATGTCTCTTAGTGTCAGCCCTGCAACCAGTGCCCAGTGGATACCCCATCACTGTCTGCAATTGGATTAGGCACTAGCCACTTGACTTGACTTATTGTTTGAAATAATGGCATTAAAATAAACATGTCTTATTCACCTTTGAAATAATGTCTCATAGATGAATAATTTCACTTTTTGAACCACATTATTTCCTATTAATAGTGTGTTTTAGTACATTATATTACTTAATTCAACAGCAAACCACCTAAACCACTAAAAATAAAGATGAAAATAAGGCAGCAGAATGTGAAGATCGGTGCCGGGCCCGTGTGTGGGAAGCTGTGTGCATATGTGCATCGTCTGCGAGCCTCTGAGACTGTGTGCACCTGGAAAGCACTTGACAGATGGTTCCTTCGGCGCGGGCTGGATGTTGCTACTTTTTTCTCGGCGTAACCTCGTTCAGAGATGGAAAGTGTTTGGGTCAGCGTTTTGATCAAGGTAGACTCCTCCTGATTGTTTGGTTTGTGCATCTTCAGACTATGTTTATCCTGCCCCTGTAATTTGTTTGATTCTATGGGAGACCAGACGTGTCTTCGCCGCAGCTTTGTTTTGCCTTTTGAAAATAAGTACAGAGGGTGTGCATGATAAACCAATATGCTACATTATGGAAAAAAGGACTTGTGTGCATGGTGTATTTGCTACACTATAGAACAGATATAGGTTATGTTTAAGTTAAGTTAAGTACACTCACTGGCCACTTAGGTACATTTTTCAACACACATAGCTAGTTAGCCATTCACTTTGCAGCAGCATTTGGTCATGCTAAAATTAAATGAATGGGGAAAACGCAACTTCTGAAACCTGCTGATATATTGAGGGTTTTAAGTGTTAAAAATAGTGTGTTAACTATTTGCGTTATTATTTTCAAATTGACGTGTCAAAATTAATTAACAAAACGATTAATTTGGTGAGATCAAGATTGGTATTCTTTGAGGCTCTTCTCTCTGCACCTCAGACAGACACAAGCTCCACAATCTCCACAAGCTCCTCTCAACGAACGAGGGGCAGCGGGCAAGCGAACTTCAAAGGCCTGCCTGTGCAGTCTCCGTGATCGGACCTCACGGCTCACTCTCCCTCTGTCTGAAACAGCTCCTCTCCAAACAGACACAAAACCAGCACAAAAGCCTTGTTCTCTTCTGAGTTTGTGCGGTAATGTGCATTAGCTGGATGGCTGGCAGCTTCCTGTTTTTTCTGGGTCTAAAAGAACTTGTGTAGCTGCAAGCGGCTATGATCGGCCATCTCTCTGTTGTTGCATTTTTGGTACTAAGGCAATGTTGTGTTACATTGTAGCCTTCTCAAAATGTGGGGTTAGGACATTATTATATCGGCGAAAACAGCGTGTCACCGATATTATGGAATCACGTTGGTGTTTGTCCGCGTCCGCAGATCCTAGCTGTGAACGCGATAACTCAAAAACTAATTGCCGGATCAGTTTCAACATTTGCACACAGGTGCATACCATAAAGACGCCGAACTGTATCGATTTGGGTA
>JAVQKC010009737.1:0-18158 GCA_036025475.1 Philypnodon macrostomus
CGAAGAAGTACCCAAATCGATACAGTTCAGCGTCTTTATGGTATGCATCTGTGTGCAAATGTTGAAACTGATCCGGCAATTCGTTTTTGAGTTATCGCGTTCACAGCTAGGATCTGCGGACGCGGACGAACACCGACGTGATTCCATGACACGCCGTTTTCGCCGATATAATAAGGGTTTGGGTTAGTTTATTGAGTACAGTAGCGAGAATTTAACAGTCAATGGCTAACAACAGAGTGAGTGATGTTGGATGTATCCCCCGTCCACTGTGTAATGATGCCTTTTTGAAAAGAGTGTGCCCCAGTTCCTTACCCTCACCATGTTTTTTGTCCTCTGCTCATCGTCCTGTGTCTTGTTAAACTCCTGCTCAAATGAACTGGCTAACTCATTGAATAATCCAACTTCCTCACAGTTCTTCAGGAAGCGTGTAGGAGTTGGTGTTTGGTCTGCAGAGTAACATATCATTAGTGGACAAGAGGGCAGGACTGTAATGTCTGCTTAAGGCAATTATAAATCATGTAAAAAAGCATTATGTAGCACTTAAAGACCAGACTACTGTTTTTCTATAATCTGATATACTTGCAAAATATAATGTCATTACCTGCAATGATGACAGAATCTGTTCGGGCAGGACCAAACTTTAATGTCATTTCGTGCTTGTGTTTGTGAACTGACAAATGGTCTTCATTTGTAAATCTCTGTCAAAAGCACAGACATGTTTAACTGTAACATTGCTGCATGTCTTAATTGTGACATTAATGTATACATAAAAAATATATACCTGCCCACATCCAGGGGCAGTGCAGACAAAAGGTCGATCATCCCCCATCTCTGACCGATATCCTACAGGGGGTCAATGTTTAGTTTGGTCTTGAAAATGTACCTAGAGGTAAACAGGATGTAGCCATTTCACATATCAGACATTCAATACAAGAAACGATACATAATGCACTAACGCACACTGTAAAAAAACTAGCCGAGAAAGCCCATGCAAACACTGTATATCGTGGTTTATTTGCAATTATTTTATACGTTTCTTCCAGGTTGGGTTGTCAGTTTTAAGACTGGTCAAGATATACATGAGTGGGATTATGTCTGTTGCTAGGCCTTCACACCTATAACATACTGTATGGATGAAGCCAAGTTGGTGGTGACAGAAGGTCGTGGTTTTTATATTTTAGGTGGGCGGTGGCTTGGGTTAACCAGAGGATAGTTGGCTAGCTACTGTGCCTACAAGGGACTAGCTTCGACTTTGTGAAGTGGGCCGCTAACTAGCATAACCTCGACACAAGCAACAACAATACTCAATGTTTTGAGAAGATACATTAATGCCATCACAATAACATGTGTATTACATATCAGGGTACCGTGATATACAGTTGTCATAACTCACATCATCAATACTGATCAATACATGATAATATGTATATGTACAATATAGTAACTAAGCTAATGCTAACAGCTATCCGAGACTGAGCTAGCTCACCTTTCATCCGCCAAGTTATAGGCTAAATATTAGCATGCTAAATTCAATCAAAATCGTTTTTTTAATAAACAGATCCGAGATTCTCGGGACAAGGGTTATGCTACCGAACGATGCCAAACAAAAGACTGCCACTTAGAGAGCGTAAACTGCCAGAACTAACCGAAATTGAGAGCCTGGTTCCCCGCTCCCCGCTCCGGACAGCGCCGTACCGCCGTTGCCTCTTGTAGCTTCTGTTGACACTCTGACACTTGATTTACAAAACAACGCGAGATGAGGAACTTCACCGAGACTTACGTAACGAGATTAACCCCGCAATTTGAGGTAACGATAAAAATATAATTATTTAACCACCTAAATAATCCGGTGCACACTCCACATACTATTTTGACACACATCTTCAAATTATACCCATGCTAGAATGAGATGTATCCCCATGACAAAATCTCCTAACGTTGTTTATACAGCATGTTACATCCTCACCGATCTGGGACTGTGGTCACTGACTCGTGGTGCACTCAATTTGTACTGCATTATAAACATTTGCGATAGGCCCATTTAAATATTTATCTAATAAATTTTTTTTATCTTGACACAAAAATACAACACACAGACAGAGGTATGCACACAGACATTTTTACTTTATTTTTACCCACACAAATGTTTGAGAAGAACAATGAAGGCACTGAAGCTGTTTGAGGCAGTAATTTGCTGAAATACAGTAACTCATTCTACTGTAGTTACGATCTGAAATAACAGCAAAACACTCAATAAAATAAAGACTTTCTACAAAGATCCAAGCAGGGAGAGTTACTTAAATTCTATTTCATAAACAAATACTACAGTTGAGCTTAGTAAAATTCAGTGATAAGTTTTACAATAATGAATCAAGAACAGTAAAATCTAATATAAGTGCATTTATAATCAAACTATCACAACCATGCCCACAGCCACGTTTATCTGAGTATAGATAAATTCATACATAATTGAGTAATCCCATGTCCCAGACTTTAAGCACAAGATGTTTACAAGCTTAAAGACAACAGCTACCATGAAATTAATTAGTAAAGACAACAAAAACATAAGTACATCACTTAGTCTGAAATGTAGCTTCTAGTTTCAAACTACATAAAACATAAGATGTGGCCCTTAAACCTGCTACATAACTAGTAAATATCCTACATGCTTGCCATTATCTTACTGTATTTATATTGAAATATTACAATAAAAAAAAACAATCATTTCATAATAAAATGATTTCTCTAAGCTACAAATGAAAACATTTTTAATTGGTGCAACTGGGTAGTTATGAATTCAAACATAGAAATTTCAGGAGCCCAAGTATGTTGGCATTTAAAAAAGGGACAAAAATATACAAATGTATTTCCGTACAAGCCAACTCTCTCATAGAACACATTAGCACACAGAAGCTACAGTAGAAGACATAACTCCTAACAAATGTCTCAAAAATGCCATGCCACACAAATCTCTGCATCAAGATGGGCTAAAATACCCCACATTAGTTCCTCAATTGCACTATACATACAAGGGAACAACCAATTGAAAAGTTATTTCAATGAAAATATATCCATCTGTCTATATACACCTATGTACATACGTTTAAATACACACCACTTCTCTCTCAGCTTCATCTATAGTTTATTTTGGTGATGGAGGGATGTTCTGCTCTTTGCCGCTCCGTCTGGCTCCTCGTGCAGAAAAGGCTTTGGGGTGATTAAAGTTTCTCTGCTGGTCTCGGTTCTTCGGGCCAGGTCTGTCCGAGTCGTAAGATCCTCTGAAGGACCGTGACTGTGGACCAGTCTTTGTTTTGTCTGAAATTCGTCTGGTGTTATTGTTACGAGGCTCTTCTACCCTGTTGACTTTGAGCTCCTGCAGCGGCTGAGTCACCCCCAGAGCTTGAGGAGAGGGGGTAGACGCAGCTGGCACCTGGCCCGGTAGAGGCTCCTTAGAACGTCTCTGACACACCTCAGCATAACTTAGCTTTCTCGACTCCTGAAAAAGAAAATGTATAGAAAGCTTTAAAAAAAAAAATGCCTTAACAGAAACCTCTGTATCTGAGAATTGCTTTTAGCATATCCATGCCATAATTTATGAGGAGGGTTCCGCATGGTAATACTGACAAGTTATACTATTACTATACACTATTGGCTTTTTTGTAGCAAATCAAAAAAATAAGGAAATAGGCCTTACTTGTTCAGTGGTGGGAGATTGAACTGTCAGGGAAGACATGGGGGATGTAGACTGGCTGTTTGTGGACATGGCTTCTTCTGACACTGGCGTTTGTGGTGAAGGCAAATCTGCATTTGAAATGGGGGACTCTACTTCCTGCTCCTTCACCGACAGAGAAAGGCTATATAGGAAAAAAAAAAAAGTTTAAATATCTTGCAAAAAGCCACATAAATGGCCATTGAAATAACTATAAAGTACTAAATATATTCACCATGAAGCTGAACATTCCACTTCTGGAGATGTGACAAGAAGCTGCTTTGAAGGAGCCAAAGCAGGTTTATTGACATCATTGTCCAAGTTACTTGCAGGTTTAGGCTCCTTAACATCTTGGGAACCAGACTATAAAGAACAAAAGCCAGTGCATAAGCAATGCTTCAGCTATGTTGTTTACAAACGACAAATGAAATCAAGACACATGCGCACATAGCATACCTTATCAGTCACTTTTAGGCCACGCACAACATCAGCAAGACGCATCTCTGGTGAAGATTCCCCTTTCAACGAGACCAGACTTCCTGGTAGTGGGGGGAAATTGCAAGCTGCCAGGTCAAAGTTCGGCAGGGGTGGTTTGACCTCCACAGTGGGAAGCTGCTTCTAGGAAAAAAAAAGAAGAAAAAAAGCATAACATTGAGCCAAAAAAATAACAATTAAATTAGCTTGTCCACAGGCCACTTATGTGAGCGTATACTCACTGCATTATAGTCTTCTTCCCTTTTCCTCCTCATTTCTCTGTAGTTCCCTCTTCTATAAAATGAGACAAAATTAAATATAGTTTGAAATTGCTTTTTCTCCCTGAAGTATTGAGGAAGAAAGTAATAAACACTTTACATGCTTGATATAGTGGAAGCAACATACCTGCCGCGTGCATTTGATGAAAACTCTCCGTTTGGCATTGGGGCATGTACAGTGCAGTCCTTCATTTGAAATGAAGTTGACAGTGTGTCTGGGGTGGTTTGGATGGGAGCCCCAGATACTTGAGCCTGTGGACTCAAGGGAACAGCATCCACAAGACAACCTGAACTCATGTCATGAGGTCTGGGATAACCCTGGTTTCTGGGCAAGTCCAAGAAATAAAAGTTTAGAATACAGACAGAAAGCATAAATTTAACAGTACATTATTGAAAGTCAAGGACAATACCTGCTTTTTGGACGGTGGCCATTTACAGAGAGAGAGTTTCCTTTGAAGGTTCCTGAGCTGCTGTAACCATTTATGAAGCCCCTGTTGGGAAAAGGTGCCTGAAAATTCAAACAAACAATCATAAGATTATTGTCAGAATGGACATCCACCAACTCTAAATTTAACTTACCAGTGGCGTTTCAAAGTAAGGCACTGATGTTGGGCTCCACGAGGGGGACACTACAGGGTAAACTGGATATTGCTGTTGGGGGCTGTAGACCTGCTGCATGTCTATATAGACAGGGCTGCTGTACTGAGGAGAATGGGCTTGTGGAGGCGGCGGTTGAGTGAAGACACTTGCATCTACACCGTGAAAGCCACTTTTACCAAAAAAAGTGTTGATGGCTTTAATACGAGCCTGCAAATAAGGACGAACCAGAATTAGATTGGCATGGATAGGTCAACCAGTTTGGTATGCGCCACAATAATTTGCCATGTCCTGTTGTCCCCTCAGATCTCATAATCTCACGGTCATTAGGCCATAAAACATTGCACTGACTCGAGAGGGGGAAGGAGGTTAAGAGTATGTGGAAAGGAGAGGTGAGGGAGAAGACTGGAGTTAGAATAGCTAGAAATAACAAAGACAAAAGCTCCTCTCAGCCAGAAACAGTGCATCTGGGTCCTTCCAAGCGCGATACTGATCATCACAGGGGGTTTAAACTCAAACTATCAACAAATCGACAGTGATCCAGGTGAAAAAGGATTTAACTGAATATCCTCCAACTCTTTAAGGATCTACAAACACACACATTCAAACTTACCATAATTGGTTTTCCTTGAAAAACTTTGACTTCCTCTCGTAAGTATCTTAAAGCCTGTAAGACAAATATTTTTGGTCAAATTCTCCAGTGTGAAAGTCGCTCAGTGTGAAGTTTTAATGAACATAAGGCGTTACCTGAAGTGCATCCATGTCCGACTGAAATGTGATGTACCAGTTGCTGTTGTGTGCAAATTCAACACTCAACATTTTTGGACAGTTTTCACTCTTGAAAATAGTCTCAACTTCCTAATAAATAATAAAAAACAACGATTATAGCATTTTGCCTTAGACAAATAAGGACAGTACAACAGATTGTTAAAGTCTTACTTCAACAGGTGTAGTTTCAGGCACCTCTCTCAGAATGATTATACAGCGACTGTGATTGGGTCTGACCTTTTCACCAGTTTCATCGACTTGAACCAAAGGAGAAGCTGTAGGAAAGAGCGATGTAAACAAGTGTTTTGTACTAATGGATATTGTAACACATTCAAAATGTATTTAATTATAGAAGTGGTAGATGACATACTCTTCAGTATATCCAGAATAAGGTCCATGTCTGTGGTGAGAGATTTGATGTCCTCCATACAAGCAATGGTCCAGATCGGCACAAACTGATCACTGTCCATTTGGGATATTAGATACAAGTCCTTGGACAAGTTTTCTCTGAAAGACATGGAGTAAAAGCGTTGTTAGACATCCATATTACGGTACACAATAAAGAGACTTGTAGTGAAATTTAACCCATCAATTTGAATTCCTAAATGTAATCCTGTTTGTGTAAACGTACCTGGAGAAGTAGAACTCAAGTTGTTTCTTCAGAGATTCTCTCAGACTTTCTTGAGTCAGTGTTTTGTCTGTCAACACGTCCTCTTCAACTGTCCCATTGTATTGTGGTTCAAAAACTAGATACCCCAAATCAGGATAGTCACAGCCATTTCCCATAACCTCTGTTGCAGTGGGGTCATAGTCAGAGCCATAGTCTGAACTATCTGGATAAACCAAACCAAACTCCTTCCCTTCAGGAGAAGGAAATCCAGAATAATCTATATTCAAAAAAATGTTTTAAACCAATTAGAAAATGGTTAAATTCTGTATTTCAAAATGTTTCTAATAAAGTACATACCATCAGCAAAGTCAATGGCAGGAGGGTAGGTGTTCAGCCAACCAGAGTCCTCAGTCACCTCCAACACTTCATTTTGAAGTACTGGGATATCCTGCCACACTTGGGCATTAGGGTTCAGACTAGTTCCCTTGGTTGTGACCTGCTTGGACAAAATGTGAGGTTTAAGTTAACGATCTCATTATTACAAAAGTGTATTCCTGCAGTTAACGTGTTAGAATCTTGCTTCCTATAAAAAGTACTTAAGTTGATAAACACACTTAGAATCTCCTTTAGATTTTTGCCACATAAATGCTTTTGTCTAATCTTCCTACATAAACATTACATCACAGTACCATTGATGCACAGCCTATAGGTGTAATGCAACAATATTCATTGCGTTTGGTGAAAAGAGCCACTGAAAAATGGTTGTAGGTCGCTTCGTACTTATAGTCACCACATTAATTATCCAATAAGTCAATTAGTCAACAATAACATTCAGCTGACAAAGACTAATCCTCTTTGGGGTCCCTACCAACAAAGAGGGCCTAAACACATGGTCCCCATATAAACACAGGGCTGACCTCTGATTGGCTAAAACCGTCCTTCTCCCCTCCTCCATGATCACGTGTGAGGATGTAGCGCGCAACCCGCCTCTCGTGTGACTTGAGCACATTTTGACCTGTCATCGTTACTTACAAAATGTAAGGTTACGCCGTATTTTAAGCCAATTCTCGTTACATATCCACAACAAAGCCAATGTTTTGGTGTGACATCTATCATTTGTTTTGTTGACAATGCACAGACCCGCTAAAAATCTATGAAAATAAGACTTCCTAGTGTCAATGAAAAAAGCACATGGCGCCGCTGACCACCATGCAGCTTCAAGCATGCGCTCACGTGTGGTATAAAGACTAGCCTAAGAAAACAAGTGACACACAAACACTGAAAAGTTATAATAGCTGTACTAAATAGATCTTAACTACTAGTGACCATATTTTACATTATTATCCCCGTGGTGCCGCCGTTAAGGTTAAGCAACAAGAAATTAAGCCACTTAGCCAGTTGTGTAACAGCTAGCCTTACGAATACGTAGTTGATACGAGACTGATTATGAACCAAAGTACTACAATCACAAAAAAAAAAATCGTAGCAATTCTGTTCGCCTGGTTTTACGTAATGTTTTGCCACAGCGACGTAATTGGTAACCACGCACACCTGCCATTAGCTTAGCGAAGTTTATAGACGGACCAGTTCAGACCGGCCCGACTTTGCTCCGCTAACCTTGGCCAGGTCTAAGGAAGTATACCTCAAGTCACCGATTGTGTCGTTGAAGTTACCCATTGTTTATAATAGCGCGTAAAACAGTACTATTATTTTACGCACATCCTTTAGAGTGACTATTTAATCTTGGGCAGCGTGTCCCGATGGAGGCGCCTAAAAGAAAGGACGCAAACAGGTTGTCGCGTGTTAGCTTTTGCGTGAACCCCTTCGAGGCCCAAACACTCACCATGATGCCCAACTAATCTTCTTTCGTATCCTTCGTCTCAAAAGAGCACTCGTTTCTTTAATGCCTTGATTCCAAGCAGGTACAAAGTCAGCCTCTCCACTTTGTGCGTAGCGCGTGCGTCCTCGCTACTTTGGTCTCTCCGGTAACTTTCAATCGACCACGCCACACGATCGACAACGAGCTGACTTCAGAAATACAAAGCAAAAAAAAAACTCCAACGCCTTATTGCGACCGTACCATTGAATTAAGTCTTAATTTCCTCAACATTTCTTGTTTTTTTTTTTTAGTTGTTCTGCAGCTAGTCGATAACACACGGCTTGGCGCAGCATGTGACAGCAGCTGTGTCCTCTGACTGACGCCGTAAGAACCGCCTTTATTCCAACGACGCAACGACCCGCTGATACCTCCCCCACAACAAGCACCAGTGCGCCTATATTTAGATTTTTAAAAAGAGGGTATAAATAATTATCAGTGCCATCCATAGACTGACAATTATAACAATGGGTGGACGATTGTTTTACCAAGTTTGTGCATACACCCCCAAGCACTTTATTAGGTAGGCTACACTAAATGCAAACAAATCAACAAACATACATGCTGGGGGCAAATCTGCAAAATACAAACCAGGGAGCAGACTGGAGAATAAATGTAATCTGGGATGACTTCACTGTTCTGTTCAGTAGTGTTTCTATCCACGTCATCTCATCTGATTGATCTGATTAGATTAAAATCAGACCAGTCCATGTCACCTTTTAATACGATTTAGAATTTTCTAAAGGTAAGCAGGTTTTTATAATATATATTTTGCGACTCTATACATTCAAAGTCACCTCCTAAATCACACATTTTCTCTGTTCTGATGTTATTTTATGTTTATTATATGTTAATTTAGGATACATTTTGAGCACATTTTCACGCCTTAATGGACATGCGAGTATATTTATTGATACATGTAAAATGGAATGCTCAAAATTCCATAATGGGGTCGACTGGAGGCAAAAGTTTGGGAAAAAGTGGGATTTGTGGTGAGAGAGGTAAAGAATAATTCTGATCATACAATTAAAAAACTATTAACCGTTATGTAAATACCAGTAAAACCTAAAAATCGAGAGTTTTTTGTGTAATGTGTATGTTAAATAATGCTTCTTAACAGACTCTGACATTACCTACATGGGGCAGAGTGAGTTCACAAACTTGACAAGGCTCCATTAGGCGCATGTATCTCATAATGTGGCCTGTGTTTGGAGGATTTAACCTTTAGGTATTGTTTGTTGCAATTCACTTTTCTGTATTTCACAATGACAAGACACAATCATTGTATTCATTTATTGTGACGAGAGCATATAAATAATCACTGACACAGGTGGGGTCTGTTGTACACAAGCCTTTTAACTAAATGCAATGTTAATGACCGTAAGTGTAGTAAAATAAACACAGTTATAAACAGTTCATCATTAGGCTTTGACTTGAGATGCTTGTTGGCTCTGTTGAAGCTGCTGGATCTTCATGTTCATTACTTCAATCACAGCTGTAACAAGTGAAAAGGACTGGGGTTAGTCACAACAAGGTTGAGTGGATACATATAATAACCAGCAAAGAAATTGTAATAGTGGATTTGAATTATAAATGATGTTTTCTGTCACTTGTTTTGGAGTTTGCTGGAGAATGTGATTGTAATGCCTTAGTAAATTTGATTTGATGAGAGTGTTCAAGAATATATGATTGAGTCAGAAAAAAAAAAAAAAATATCAAAAGTGGTGGGCCAGGTTTATTGAATTTATTGAGAAGAAAATTGAAGTATAAATGATTGTTGAAAGTGTTGATGGTATAATTGGGACTGTGCCATTGCAATTGTATGTGTCTTGGTGTACAACAGTTACTTGTTAATTGTATGTGTCCGATGGTGACCGTGCCAATGTCATGGTCTACTGTCATTTTTTTTCTGTTAATAAAAAACAAAATAAAGACAATTAAATTACTTACCTTGTTTCATTGCATGTTTTTCTTGTAAGGCTGGCTGAATCTTCTCTATCTGTTTTGTGAGGAAGTCTATTTTGCGTTTGAAGAAAGCCTTGGCGTTGTCAACATTCTGAGAAAATATATGGCTTAATAAAACGCTAATAACATAATTGTTGAGCAAATAACATTTTGAAAGTAAAATAATGTTTACTTTTTCAACGTAGTATCCAGTGCCAACATCCACCAAAACATGCTCCACATCATTTAATGTTCCTGGGACATACATCTTAATTTCATGGGGTCAAGGCCAGTGTTGGGGTGAAATAATAAATAATATACATAGCTAAAAAATATTTTAAGGTTCTTAGTTAAGAGATTAATTCAGTCAATTATGATGATCAATTATTAATTATTATCCATCCCAATTGGTCAACTTCTTAATAACTCCTGCCTCTTGCATAAATGATAAAAGTCTGATTGTTGCACTTGCCTAACACAATGTATCAGTATGACCTCTGTATACATTTATACAAGGACATTTACACACTATCTATATCAGCACATAAGGATACAGAACTTGTGAGTGGTACAAGCAGTTCTTTCCCTGTGTGGAGAATAACCAATTATTATTATTATAAATCAACACAGTAGCTTACAGTGTTTTCTACGCATTACTCACCTTTATTGTTTTGATTTAAGACACTGAGGTTTTCTTTTGCTTCAACAAACTTTGTCTGGGCAACTTTGAGCTGTCCTATTGAAGAGGTCAGGAATTCTGTCTCCTATGGGGAACAATTAAAAAGCTGTCAAAATAAAGACATTTTTCCTATGTACATATATATACACAATTTTACCACGTAGAATGAAAAATATTGTATTTGCAATAGGTCGATAATAATGATAAATGACCACTACATAATTTGTCCAACCCAAATATCAATAATACGTAAAAAGAAGATTGTACCCGCTAATCTCTTATTATTATCGCATATTTATTTAGGTGCAATGTTTTTATATTTTCTTTTTGACCTGAACTACAAACCATGAACACCCTATGGACACAGCCCACAACATGCTAACGCTAGCTAGCACAAGTCGCCCGACACCGACAATCAAGACACGCATATATTTATAAGAAATGCATAAAAATATAAAGTCAAGAGTGTTACCTGGTCGAGTTGTGTTTTTAAACTCTCCAGCTGAGGTAGCGAGAGATCTGTTAGATTCACAGCCATGTTGAAAGCGTGAGACTAGCTAACCCCAGAAAACAGCTTCCGGAATGAAGTCATTAAAGTACTGCCGGCTGGCGGAGAAGTCCTGTAAAGCACTAACTCCATTATCACATAAGAATTAATTTAAAAACTGTCACCATCAAACAGTCTGAAAGTCTGCCACAACACTGTTAAAACAAACATAATGCAATGTGTTTAAAAAATTATAATAAAAGTTCCATGAATAAATTGGTCTTTATGATTCCAACACGTGCGCCTGTATTTTTGTATTATATTGATAATCTGATTTACCGTGATACATTTTTTTGGCAAAACTATCAATATTGTTGCCTGCTGTATTGAATGAACAATCTATATATTACACAAAAAATGTAAATGTGTCAGTACTTAAAGTACTTTCATAAAGTTGACTAATTCAAAACAGCATTAGATCCTTAAAAACAGTGATATACATTGTAGGACGTGCAATATTGATTATCAGTGCATTATGAGCACTATATCGTGTATCACATCAAACATATTAAGTACCCTGTGATTCCCAGGCCTCATATACAGGACATTTTAACTATAATTCTTATTACATTGTATTTACTTTATGGGTCTCATGCCCCAACTACCTGAACCATTTATACTTTTACATTTAAAATTTTTTGTGCAACTCTAAACAACTATTAAAGAAATGAATGATGTATTTTGTTTTGCTGTTGTACAACCTGAAAGCTAATAATTTCCACATACTGCCAGGGTCAGTCACTTACATTGCCATTTACAGTAGACACAAGTTGGAGGAAGGCATTTATTCAAAACGGCTTTTGACTTTAACAATTCACGCACATTAAAAATTAAGTAATAAAATAATTTACTCTACTAAAATAGTATCACTATGTAAAAATATTCAACCATATTTGCAATTCAAGTGAATATTAAAACGCATACAATAAAAGTAAATGAGCATGTGTAGCACCATATTTTACATGCTCTTAGCAGATTAAAATTAACTGTCCCTAAAGCAGGTGAATTGGTAAACCATAGACCACAGGAGCAGCTCCGATGAGATATTTGAGGTGAGTGGCCTGACGAGCTGGACCCATATAATCCAGTAAAGGAGCTCCATGTCCAGCTGACAACCAGGACTCCAGCAGGGCTTTAGTGAAACGGTCAATGTCCCGGTCTGTCACATCCCAAAGGTTACCCAGAACAAACGGGCTATAAAAGGAGAAACAGTTATAAGTTATCACAGAAATAAAAGTTCTATAGTATAACTGCTGAGCATATAGCTGGTTGAGTTGTTGTGGCGGTTGTGAGACCATATGTGGAGTTATAGAAAAGAAATTCTTGATATCATTTAATTATGCATTGAACTGAAGTTGAAGTTACTGTACAGTTGATACATATTCCTCTTAGGTCCATTTATACTGTCACACAAGTCTGTACGGGCACAGCTCATGAAATGTACAGTTCTAGACTGTATTGTGAAACATACCAGCCTGCGATGAGATAGTAGAGAATGATGCCTTGTCCTTCCTGCTGTCCTCTCACGGCTAGAGCAGCACTACTGCAGCCAAACAAGAGAGACGCTGCCCTCATCTGCTGCTTCAGGACGGCCTGGCTGTCCAAGAACCGTGCTCCTGCCCCGTGACCAACATAGCTAAAATACAAAATACAGTGCAGTCATTTGTTGAGATTGAAATGAGATTGTTTATTAAAATTTGGGTTGGCAAACTCACATGTATAGGTCCTTTGATGCAACAGCTTCTATTAGTTTACCAGAATCAGGTGCAACTCCACAAACCCCTTCCCAGTCCATTTTACTACAAGTTCAATACAGTTGTAATCAGTGTAATCAGTGTGAAGCAATGAACAGTATATATTCTGGTGTATTTCGTAACATATTCATCTTACCTGCTAAACCACTCCTTAAACCGCTCTTTTGAGTTTTCTAAATTACCATCAGGGTCCAAGACATAAAATATTTTCTTTGTATCAACTCCCTGCTTCAGGATTGACTTCGGGGTAATCTACAGAAGGACAGAATTGAAAAAAAAAAATCCCCCAAAAAACAAAAGTGCAGTTTAATAGTGTCTCACCTCTCTGTCAATGCTTAGTCCAATCAAAGAGTGCAGAGAAGGCATCCGACTCACAGACTGAGATTTCAAAACAGAGATGCTCTCCCATGGCAACTTCTGCAGGTACTGTTTTGGAAAAAGAGAAAAATAGCTTTCTACACAAAGCTTTTAAGGTTTGATAGTAAGCTAAAAACTTTGGGAAAAAAAGTTTACCTTGTCTAGTATGAGAACAACATGGCCCCTCGGTTCTTCTCGACCTGCAAGCTCAGACACAGCGGATTGGAGAAGCTGGTCACAGTCCAGGTCCCATTGAGGACACACACCAAACGCAAACATTTTAAGGTCATCTTCAGAGAGAACAGGGGCCGCAGACAATACAGCCTAAAAACAAGACAGAAATATTAGTCTGTGTTCACAAAGGTAAGCGACATAGCTTTGAAAAAATAATATCATTTGACTCCAAAATGCAAACCTTTAGCATCTCAAAACTAACTGTCACTCCTTTGGCAGCCAAAGCCTTCTGTAGGTTCTGGGTCTGTCTACAGAGCTCTGGATCGGGTGAAGATGGTAAGACCAGGCTTTTCCAGCATGTCAGCATGGTTTCCATCTCTTTTAGGAGTTCCTAGGGAAAAGAAAACATTTGATAAATCATTGCCACATGGTATTTTTCTGATGTAAATTGACCCCAGGAAGAATAGCTGATGCACCTCGCTGCTGATGCTAATAGAGATCTCAATGAACGTCTCCTTTTTTGACTTTGCCAACTCACCTCAACTCGTGAATCCAGAGCTCTGCGACCTTCCCACCACTTTGCTTTATCAGCAACAGAGCTTACAACCTTCTGTTCCACCTGAATATTATCA
This sequence comes from Philypnodon macrostomus, assembly GCA_036025475.1. Lineage (NCBI taxonomy): Eukaryota > Metazoa > Chordata > Actinopteri > Gobiiformes > Eleotridae > Philypnodon > Philypnodon macrostomus. The sequence goes on from JAVQKC010009737.1 coordinate 14,400, forward strand.
ATCTCTTGCACCATCCAGCTCACAGGGCGCTGAAAACAATGACAATTGGATCATGTAATATGCAGACGGATATGGCATTTTACATGGAGACACTAGACACGAGTTTTGCCTGTAAATAAGTTAACATACTATTACCTAATTGTGTACCATGTGTCCATAAGACTCGACACATTCATCTTATTTTCTTTATTATTGTTTTGATAGTTTTAAATTCCCAACAGCATTTGTTATGACAGTCTCTATATTTGTTTACAGTGCTTGTTTAGACAGTAGTGAAGCTGCATATGCCACTGTGCTGACCTGCTGTCTGGAGGTAGGGATGTGAACAGTGATGGGAGCAGAGTCCCTTTCAAGTCGAGACAGAAGGAGACTGTCGCCCATCTGCCCCGGCTTCACTCCCAGGACAGACACGACACAAACGCTGACACCTGATCAGGGACAGGGAGGGACACAGCAAATAAAACAAGAGCATTAGAAAGTAGGAACTACAGTAACTAGACAGACAAAAGCACAATGGTGAAATGTAACATATAAAGTTCATAGACTAGTGAACAGTGTTTTCTGTCAAATGATAACATACCCATTGTCTGTAAAAAGATTAGTATGGCTATAAATTGGTAGGTAGGTAGGTTTTATTTGCCATATGAGTGAACAGGTTCACAACATTAGGAATTTGCTGCAGTACAAAGTACCAGGGCAGCACTTCAGAAAATTTAAATACAGTTAAGTAGGCATACATACATAACATAACAAGACACAGTACACGTGGTCACGTGATGGAAATTTTCCTTGGACTTGGGTAAGGGAGATAAACAACAAAAACAGAGAAAGAGAAGGAAGAGGAGGCAGACCGATCCAGGGGGGGTTGGGATAGGGGGGGTCTGTATGATGCAGTAAGAGTCTGAGCTTGTGTTATGATAGTGTTGGAGCCACATTGCCAAATTGTGCAAATACCTGGTGGAATGTGTTGAATTTGCTGCATAAACACTTGACTGTGACTTTTTGGGAAATCACAAGTGTCTGTGGTTGGAAAGGAAAAGACGTTCTCCAACTGACAAAGCCTTTGAGCAGCAGCATCGGGCCTCACTTCATCAAGGGTCAGAGCCTCCATCTTGTCTTTGAGATCCCTTGAATTCTTTCTTAGCTTCCTGTAAAAACACAACATAGTAAAACAGACCATTTGTAACATAGCTTTAACAATAAATATTGTTATTAATAATATATATAAGGTGGGATACTGAAATTCTTACTTGAGAGAGCTGGCTAAATGTCTGATGGTGCGATGACGGCTGGTGATGCCCAGAGACTCGGCATGTAGCATAGCAGCTTGTTGTGGATCTTCTTGTCCAACGGTCAATACCAGAAGAGCACAGACATGAGAGTAGATGTTTGGAGAGGGCAAATGCTGGAGGGTCAACCAGGCTGAAGAAAGCAAGGATTTGAAATCATCCAAAGAAACATCACCTGTGGGGAAAAAGTTTTTAGTATTACAATAATTCAAATTACTCACTATTTTAAACAACCTAAATGGTTTACTTGGCCTGAAGTCTGCATGAGACAGCCCGGTTGGTGAGCCCTCTCTGAGACTACCCCGGTTCTTAAGCTCAAACAGATCATCTTTTCTCATACCCATATCTCTTCTCAGGACTTCGAACTCTGTGTCTGAAAAAAAGTGTAAATATCAGCCATATTAGCCATCAAGTCTTTACATATTTCTAGGTGTCATTGTGTAAACAGCACATTTGTGACAAAGCCATAGTCTCACAGCAGTTTTTAAAATAGTATTCATAGGTTTAATCGATCTTGTGCCATTGAAAATATACCACTTTACATGAATAACTACTTACCCATGCCTTGACATGAAACCTTATCATTCTCAGTGTCTGATGCCCGCAGCTCCTCGATGCTCATGTCCATGACTTCAGTGGTTTCCTCATTAATTGTTCTCATTTTGTCTGGTTCCTCAAACACTTCGGTCTCTGCCTTGGTCCCTCTGGTTCCTCTCTTGGATCTTCCTCGTCTCGTTAGATCCTCATCCTCAGACGACGTGGTCTGATTCAGGACTGTGCTCTTTTTTCGACCCGGTTTCTTGACGCTAGGTCTTTTATCAGGAGCAGCAGGTGGATCAGAGGCTGCTTTGCTGCTGTGGGCAGATTTCTTACCAGCAGCGCGTGTGTTGGGAACATCCACTTCTTTTTTGGGTGCTGTCTTAGCATTAGCTTCAGAGTCACTCTCATCACTAAAGTCAGCCTTAAGGACAAAAAAACCCCAAAAAAGATAAATGTAATCAATGTGGAGAGGCTAAGTATTATATTAATCAATAGCATTTTTAACATTTTCTAATCTTAATCTACTTATTCTTGGGGTACTTGGGGCCTGAGGCAGGGCAGATAGTTAAGATGTTCCTTTCATTTAAATCTTTATTAATATATTAAAAATATCACAAATCGAGGGGCAGAAGAAAAAGTAAATCTAACACTAACCTTAAAGCGCAGTCTCCTCGTGCGTCTTGGGGCAGCAGGGACAGGCTGGCGTTTCTCTTGTTCCGGTGACATCTCTTCATAAACCTGAAACTGTAACTTTGAGACCGTTTTTGGGGCTTTCTGCGCTGAGGCCGGAGGTTTTACTTTATGGACCGGTGTGCAAGCCAGTGTGGGTACTGCTGTGTTGAACTCAAAGACACTCAACTCTCCAGATGACGACTTGGACTTGGGCATCACCGGAGTCATGGGAAGCAGGATTTTTGCTCTGGATGAGGAACCTGCAACCTCAGCTTTAGGTTTGACAATCTTGGGCTTCTTCAACTCTTTCGGTTTGTCTATATGATGATGTTTTGCACTGTCCTTACTTATTTCAACCTCTTTCTTGGCTAGGGGGGCCGGAGGAACCTTTTTGTTCTTAGTCTTCATCTCAACTATTTCTTTTGGTTGTTTCCATGCCCAAATGTGAGTAAAAAGCTCTTCTGGGGGACAGCCATTATTTGAGGCTATGGTGATTAGTGATAGCATAGCTTTAGTTGTCATTAAACCTGCTTTGATCGGCTGTATTACAGGGTTAGGGGTAGACTCAACAAATGCTAACCCAGCTTCTAGCACTTTCCACGGATTGCAAACTTTACCCATTCTTGGATCAAGCCCACATAAGGCAATGCGGAGATACATTTGAGCTACAATATCATGCAAAAAGTAGGGTTTAGTGGCTTTTTCAGCAAAAATCTTAGCTAGTTTTGCTCCAAGTTTTGCTGATATATTCTTGGAGCGAGCTAAAGCTGCCCAGTGTAGCTTTAGTCCAACTTTAGCTTGGTCTGGATCTAGTTGGAGGTCCAGATCGGCGCGCGTGGCAGCCCACCGGACAGTGACACGTCCCAGACAGGGCTCAGAGCAGACACAGCACTGACAATCAGATTTGTGTGAGAGAGATGAGAGCCAGCGACGGGGCAGGGCTTTCAGAGGAGGGGAGCTGGAAAGGTCGGTCAAAACAGGCTCTTTGCCGATCCACCTGGTGCTCAAGATGTCCTTCAAATCATCCTCTACAACAGGGAGGGGAGAGTCGGGCTTCTGTGCTGGACGGCCCTTTCTGGGTTTGATTTTCATCTCAGACTTCTGCTTCTGATCTGAAATGTCTAAAAAGAAAAACACTAATTATATCGGCGAAAACAGCGTGTCGATATTATGGAATCACGTCGGTGTTCGTCCGCGTCCGCAGATCCTAGCTGTGAACGCGATAACTCAAAAAGGAATTGCCGGATCAGTTTCAACA
>JAVQKC010009755.1:0-10350 GCA_036025475.1 Philypnodon macrostomus
CACTTACTTTGGCAGAGAGCAATGAAACTTGGTACAGTGATTCTCCACAGTGTACCCAACATAAAATATTATTATGACCCCACCCTACAACAAACAGGAAGTCGGCCATTTTGAATTTATAGGCTGAAATTTTTTTTGCAAAAACATTCTTCACAAAGATCCAGACAAATCAAAAAAGTCAAATAGACCCTTCCCATGTTTGTCATGGTTTGGGGGCGAGGTCTCTTAATTGCTCATTAACAATATTAAACCTCATAGAAATCACACAATGTCTGATTAAGGTGCCCGTTGGTGCCAGTTGTGGCAGATGTATGCGGCTGTTTCGCCGGTTTACACATTGCTGTCGGGGACGACAGCACAGGCCTAGTTTTCTCATGCTTATGCCTAGGGGAGCCTATGCCAGCAACCATGGGCTTGAGGTGTGGTACACCAAAGGCTGACCACTCAAATTGTATTTATCACTTTTCTGGACACTCTATAAAGACACTTTACAATTTTCACTGTCACACGGTGGTGGTAAACTGCCTTGGTAGCCACAGTTGCCCTGGTGCACACCAAGGGGCAGCCATTCCGTGCCAACCTTTCCGACCACCTTCAAACTTCAATATAAATCTTGACATTGTATAGTTTATGGAATTGGGCACTTTCTGCTTGTAAACAAAATGTACACAATAATATATATATAAAGACAAACCCCATGCTGTCATAAAAGGTCAAACTGAATCTTTCGCTCAAGGGCAGTGCTGGCTCTGTACATAAACAGTAAGCCTAGTTCAATCAGTCAGCAGCGTCACATTCACTACTTGTCAAATGTTAAGAAAGACAGTGTCCTGCCAATGTCAAACAGAGAAAAGCCAGAGTCAGATGAAACAGTATATACGTATGTGCCGACAACACCACGACAAACCACAAACAAAAAAACACCAGAATGTTGTTAAATATTTTTTATATAAAACATATTCTTTATCACATTCAAACATCCCAATCATTCACTAATAAGGTAATGCCCATCTGAAGTTTAGCCATAATTACACGGTTTAGATCGTCATAATTACACGGTTTCATAAATACAGTACGTTTTCAATAAATTGTTATCAACATCATATACAATAAATTCCTTACATTTTACAACAGATCGAACTTCAGAAAGACGAGTTCATAAAAAATGTGTGTAAAAGTGGAAAGTCCATTTGAGTTGTGTGGCCATTGATAACACTCATTTCCTAAAATACTGATAATAAAAGAACAGTTACATGTCTGTTTGCAAAATAAACTAAAAATTAAACTTCATGTTCTGGTAATTGCCTGTAACATAGCTCAAGTCAATAAATAGTTACATTTTAACAAACAAATGAAAGGGGAATTTCTGCAGATGCTGTTAAGTTAGTTCACGGTGCAAGAGGAACCATGACTCACAAAGATATTCTCAATCTCAAATCTTAAATCTTAAATTAGAAATCAGGATGTAGATATTAATGTTGCTGCTTGAGAACTTGTTTATCACTGTTTTGTGGTTTTCTGTCAACATTTTACATTCTCTTGTATTGCACTATTTAATACTATTATTGTCTATGAATACTTAAGTGCTAGGACAAACACAGACAACCTCAACATCGTCAAATATTCTACAAATAATAGTTACAGTCTTCAACATGGAAATAGTACATCTAGGTTTGCAATGCATTGTGGTTATATTGACCTTCGTTAATGGTGAAACAAGTCACTTTTTTTAATCAGTAACATGTCCCAGTCACACTGCTTTGCAACTAGATCCATGGGTCAATCAAGTCAGCTATAAAGAGAGCATACAAACTGGGAAGGACTAGGCAAACACCGTCAAAAAGCAGTAGCCATGCATTTTAATAATAATCATCATTATTAGACTTAATTTTAGCCATCCACTAATAGACCTTTTTAAAGTGTGTAAACAGAAAGTTCTAAATTCTAGAATGGAGGCAACTGGAGGCAAGACGAGACTGTAATACATTTTCAATAGAGGAATTAAAATTAGCCACAATATATTGCAAATAAATATTCCTATGTTTTGACAAATGACAACCACTCTGCTACATGTAGGTAATGTCAGAGCCTGGTTAGGAAACATTAGTGAATGTACCTCACATTGTATGTTTGTTTAATGTACAATTAGTAACAGGTAAACTTTTGGCTGGAGGCAAAATTCCTGATTTGAAGGTTTTACTGGTTTTAAGTCTTTACAGAAACGTTCATGACCACAACAGTTTGTTCATGTTCAGGATTACTCTATCCCTCACTACAAACACTACTTTCTTATTAAATTAACTCACTTTGGTTCCAGTTGCCTCCATTCCGGAACTTTGAACATTCCACATGACAAACATTTTGCAGGGTCTATTATGGCTAGGAGAAACAGCTTTTATTATTGTCCACAGTAACCAGATGATGATGTCTAAGTATAAATATCACAAGGCCAATGGAAAAAGTTCATGTAAACAAATATGACACCTTGCACACTTTGATATGGTTGCTCTCATTTCTTCATTCACCTTTGTTCAACCTACAACAACAATTGGCTGGTCCTCCAGCTAGGTACATCCAGACCAAGATCATGGCTCAAGATCTGGGGTATGGGTCCCGGGAGCTGCACTGCAGTCGCTCACTGCTCCTGACAGATTGCACAAGCAGCACTGAGAGATCAAATGCAGAGAACAAATGAAGTATACCTTAAACATAATTTCATAATTTGGTTCTAAGCTGCCAAAGACTTTGGTTTTGTCCATTGATATTCACTCTGGTTAAATCATGCAGCTGGTCTTTCCTTCTCCATTTGTGTACTGGTTGATATATGTATTACTCTGTACAGTCAATGGTATAAGTGTCTTTTCATCCATTTGAGAGACTAAAATTGTGTGTTTGACGGCATTGTCTGTTTTTGTGTTGTGTATTTTGCTGGTGTGAGTGAGCAGCATCACTGTCGGTTGTCCGTTGTGGTCATCCATAGCGACCTCGTGAGAATCGTTTCCTCCGGGGTTGCTAGGGCTGGCGTTCCCGCGACGACAGCAGCAGCAGAGTATCCGGGAGACGGGACGAAACACGACCCTGTACAGACCTCGGCGAGCGCTTTCACTGACGAAACAGTAGAGCGCGGGGTCCGCAACGCAGTTCAGGCTGGTCAGCAACAGAGACATGTGGTAGTAGTTGAATATACCTAGGACACAGACATGAGCAAGGTGCAATGAAATAAAAAACGATATATGAAATCTGTATGTGATGTTTTGAGGCGGCAGTGGTTCAGTGGTAGAGCGGTCTTCCTATAATGGGAGGAATGGTGGTTTGAATCCCGACATAAACTGTGCATACTGTTGTTGTGTCCTTGGGCAAGACACTTACCTCACATTGCCTATGTATGAATGTTTGGTAGTGGTCGGACAGGCTGTAGGCACGGTATGACTGCCACACTTCCGTAAGGCTGCCCTAAGACTGCTGTGGCTACAAAAAAGTAGCTCTTTAATAATGTAATAATGACCTCTTTGACCATCACTAAACACACCACCAAGTCATATAAACGCTGGCGGTAAGGTTGTTCAAGTGCTTTGCTTAAGGAAACAACGGCAGTATAAAATTGTTAGAGTGGGCATTGAACCACCAACTTCCCAATTAGCCTTTCCTCATCAGTCATTTTTCAACACTTTACCTGTGATAAAGTTGCAGTCCCGCTCCAGTATGGTTCGTATCAACAGAAACACGTGATAGGGAGAGAAGCAGACCAAGAAGATGAGGATGGTGCTGCTGACTAGTTGTCTTATCCTAGACTTCTGATCGGGTAGCGTCCCGGCACTCCGACCCACGGCCCGAAGGACACAGAAGTAACTGATCTGTACCAAGAGATAACCACTTCAACCAAAATAGTAACACTTTTAGTTAGTTCTGGGGTAAAGAAACACAATCTTACCAACAATATGGCCAGTGGGAGGATGAAGCCGATAATGAAGCGATAATAGTTAATTGGATACTCCCACGGCTGCATGGGATAGTGCTCGAAACACACCGACTGGTTCTTGCGGTCTTTGCTCAATTCTTTATGGTGAAAGAAAACTATTCCCACCGCTATCTCTTTCAACCAGATGATGGCGCTAACAAGCCAGGCCGCATGCATAGAGCGAAGTGGGGCAAATCTGGGGAAGAGAAACACCAGTTGCACAAGAAGGGAAGGACATGTTGTGATGAGTATTTGAATAATTGTCATTACCTCAGAGGATGGACCACAGCCAAGTAGCGATCCAAGCTAATGCAACATAGGAAGCCAATGCTGATGTATATGTTTTCATAGAGAAGGAAGCCGCAGAGCTTACACAGCCACTCCCGGTGACGCCAATCATCATCCTGTCATACAATGAATAACCAGGACATAAAATATACATACTATTAAAATCGAGTCAAGGTATACACCAGTGGACATCTGGCCACATTTTGCTTGGCCCCCCGAGATGATTTTGATAAAATAATTGATCATTCTCCCCCTTTAGCATGCTGGTGCTGCAGTTATTTAAGCAGCTCAGCACCAGGAGCATGCAGCGAACTGTGGCCTGTTTAACCAATGCCCAACATAATAAGATCGGCTTAAATGCGTCCTGAGGAATACTCAAATGTTGAAAACGTTCTTTTTAACCAGAATACAAGAGAAACGTTGATGATCCCTGGTATACACTATGTAGCTAACACAAAAAGACACATACCAAGAGTGGATCTTAATCTTACAGGCAGCACACTATTAACTAATTTCCTTGTGATCTTACCCTGAACTGTGGTTTGTCCAACATCTAAAATAATTATAATCTATTGAATACTTATGGTATTTTAGTACTAGTCGTTCTAGTCAATATTGTTATGTGGGAAAATGCAAGATTGTAGGAACTGCTTCTTGTGGTTTGAACTTTATATTGAAAAATTCTGGTCCAGCCAGAGGGACTGCTACACAATACTGATAGAAATTGACATATAATGGGTGTAATAAAACAATACATTTGCAATTTGCAGCCACAGACCAAGCCATAACCATAACCATGAATAAGACAATTTAAGGTCTGCGTAAACAAAACGAGAAAAACGTGTCATTTCCTAAAGTCACCCACTAATTAGCAAAAGACATATACTGTAAATGATTGTTGGTGTGGGCAATGAATAGTAAATCTGTATGTAGTACCTGAAAGATGTACTGCAGCCAGAGCGGTAATGATGCCAAATACAACAGATCAGACACAGTGAGGTTTATCAGATAGACTCCGAGCTCATTCTTCTGTTTTAGCTGCAGTACCGCGTGATACAGAGAATACAGGTTAGAGGGGACGCCCACCTGAAATATAGAGAACAGGGGCATTATAAAAATGTGTAAAGTGAGTATTCAGAAGAAAACTACTAAACCCAGTCGTGTGAGCACACTTTGCCCCCTAAAGTCCACTTGTATACATTTTTGAAGGACCGACATTTAATCAGTAGTTGTAGGCTGATCACAGCTTTCTGTCTCTCTAGTCCTTGGCAGACTCAGTGATGTTGATATCATGTTTGTGGAGCTAAACAATGTGGAGATAGTTAGCAACTAAAAGCCAAGGCAAAGGGCTTATGTCACAATAGTAAGACGATGTAAAAATCCTGGATTCAGGCAGTGATCTCTTGTTTACTTTGTCCCATACAAGACAGATAAACGCCAAAGTTATATGTGTATAATACTTTCTGTACTACACTTCATAGTTCATACATATAAGATTTTGTGGGTTGTGTAAATGCAGCTTTTCTCAGACATTTTTTATGTAAAAACAAGGTTTATGTGACAATGACCTAAATAGGTAACATTCGGGCTGACTTACATGCATAGGTTTATTTGTGTAATTGACTAGTTTGTCTTCTGTGGTTTATGTGAGCTGCATTTAGGACCTGCTTTCCACTGCTCTGCCGGAAAAATACAGAGAAGCAATCTCAAAACAACAGAGGGGGAAACCTCAGATGCACTGACACAAATCTACTGTGTGTGTTTGTTTTGCAAGAATCAGAGGAAAGAAATACCGCTGCTCTAATTTTCCACAATGTTTAGTAGTAATTATTATAAACTATTGTGAGCACTAAAACTACATAGCTAAATCACTGATCTTTTTTCAACATGATGTTAAATAATATGACTCAAAAGTATGGGTGACATTTGGGTGCTATTCTCAGGTCTGTTACAAAGGAATACGTAATTATTTCTGTGTGAATCTGGATTGCTGCGTAAATCCAGAGGAGTTCTTCTTTATTATTTTAATGTGGGATTATAAACCCTTGAAGGCTCATTGGATAGACTATTTACCCCAAGTACCTGGAGAGAAGAGACTACACCCAGACACATCAAACTCTCTGATGTCCCTCATTGTGTGCCCCTCATCATTTATTTGTCTTTTAAAAATATTTTTCTTTGTAGTTGCGCTTACAGAATACAGAAAAGTCCAATTACAATGTATGATTAAAAGTTTGTTATTACTAAAGCAGTTAATTCCAAAAGCTTAATAAATTATACATTATGTGGTTATTGCGAATAAGTGCAAGATGCATTTAAGTGACTTGACTCACCAGCAGTACAATGATGTAGACGCAGGAGAAGAGGTACTGATGGATCTCGTGGCTGATGGTGCAGTTCATCATTTCCTCCTCAGTCATAGTGACATAGACACCACTCCACTCTCTCCACTCAAACACAAGTCTCCATTTTCACACATCTGTACGGCTGCTATATGAGCCCAGGCACTCAGGCGTCATACTGGTTTAGATATATGTGGGAAGGGTATCACTTTCATTCAGCACCTGTCAACCACAAACAAAACGTTATTAGTGATGAAAGGAAACATATTGCATCATAATGTTAGGGATTTTATATATTTTTAAGCGATTCTCTGTAAACAGGATTTAATGGGTTTTATTTGGACTACATTTTTTACACGTACTTTCTTTTTTACTACAGCTTATTGTGTGGCAGATATATTGGCCAACAAATTTAACTGTAGTGAATGTATTCTGTGCATTTCAATTAATTTCTCAGTTGGGTTGTGAGTAGCAGAAAAAGAAAACTTCCCAGCCTCAAAAAGAAGTGAACTTTGTATATTTGTGATCTGTGGGGTTACCCATTACCCATTAGCCTATTTTTTATTTGAACTGATGTATGGATAGCAAACCTCAATATTTTGTCACCAAAAATATGTAAATCCCTTCACTACAATACTGGTCTGTCTATGTGAATTTGCCCCCCTGCCCTGTATGAGTGCTACTGAGTCCCTTGAATGATAGACAAAAACTTAAACCCTAAACCTTCTTGAAAACGTCAGTATATGATGATAAAAACAGTTAGAAAGCTTCACAGACCATTTTCTTGTGAGGAATGTAATGGAAAATCACCTACACAAGATACAGAAGAATTTGAAGAACTACATAGATAGCTATTTCCTGTACTCTGTTGAAAGGTGTGATGTTGCATGAAAAAACAAACTACCACTTTACTTAATTGAAAATACTATAAAATAAAATACACAGAAATTATATTAACATAAAAAGTGCTGGTTTGGCATAAACAATTGCACCCAGGCCAATTGATTGTAAAATGTAATCTAGTTGGAGATAATGTTTTGCTTCAGCTCATAACACAGTCTGGGACTTGGATTCGCACTAATCTCATTTGGAGTGTGAAACAGTGTGCTCAGTTAGTCTGTGAGTGATCATGGAGTCATTGACAAAAGCTCTGCCAAATGTAGTCACTATTGGACAATGGTGTACATTAAAAAGTCACCGGGCAGACAAAAATCCAGTGAAAATTTAAATAATAATCTCTTATTTTTCACAATTTTAGATTATTGTACATTATTGTATTGTCACTGTTGGGTCAATACAACAGTGACAATAGTGCTATGCAATGTAAAGTGGTGGGCATGTGAATGATATGGAGTGAATGCCTTTAAGGTCACTTCTCTGCCCCTCCACAGACCTGCTCCTTTGTTCATGTATGTAATAGCAAATAGCAGTTGCATACACTTTTTGGACACTTTATTAGCTACAGCTTGCTAACATAAATAGGAAAATAGCCAATCACATGACAGCAATAGTAATAACAAAAGTATGAAGACAAATTGGGTGCAATAGTGAGAATGAGGGTGGACTGTGAGTGAAAAGCTCAAAGCCCTCGTGTGACAGGAAGCCTCTTAGCACAAACCTGCATCATATTTCTTAGCTTTGGCCTCTGCACTAAGTGGCTCAGTAATTACACAGTATGAAGCCATTTAGAGCCACAAACGGCATCTCTCATTCTCTTTCTGTTGTCTTTGTCTTGCCTTTTTAGGTTTGTGACCAGCTATTCCTAAAAACATATCCTTCACATTCCTTCAGAGTCAAGTCGCACACATTTTTACATACTCTATTTTGATTAAGTATGAACTAGGCATACACATAGCAGAAATAACATTGTATTTTCCCACTGCTATGTTGCCAAAGAGAAGCAGTGTATCACACTAATTCACACTGACTGCGGTACGGATACGGAACGGGCGCCGCAGAAGCTCCCGTGGAAAAAGAACCCGCTGAAGTCTGTGCTCATTCACACCAGCTGTATGTGTCCGGATCTGGCACTGCGGAAGAAACAGGCACGGATTCTATTTTTTCCGGACTCCGCATGCGGCTTCACATAAACACACAGGCTTCACATACACAGGCTTCACAAACACACACAGGCTTCACAAACACACACAGGCTTCTCATACACACACAGGCTTCACACACACAGTGTACAGCTCCGCAACCACATGCACAAGTGAGTGGAGGATTTGCCTGGACATGTACAAAACAGACAGACAAACAGACCGCACACAGACCACACACGGACCACACATGGGTCAATGACAGTATGAAGAAAGACCTACGGATCCTTTACATCTTAAAGAAAGTCAACACATTGTAATAAAGTCAACAATAACTTATAATAGCAAGGCCTGTGCTGTCGTCCCCGACAGCAAGTTGTATATCGGCGAAACGGCCCCATACGTCTGCCCCATACGTCTACCCAATACGTCCGTCCCATACGTCCGCCCATACGTCCGCCCCATACGTCTGCCCCATACGTCTGCTACAACTGTCATCAATGGGACCTTAATCAGACATTGTGTGATTTCTAAGGGTTTTTATATTGTTAACGAGCAATTAAGAGGCCTCGCCCCCCAAACCATGACACCATGGGAAGGGTCTATTTGACTTTTTTGATTTGTCTGGATGTTTGTGAAGAATATTTTTTCCAAATTTTGAAAATTCCCTAAAACTACATTCTTCTTTCAGTCTATAGGGGGCGCTGTTTTCACCGATATAATTAGTGATTATAGAGTCCACGTGGGAGCTCCTCAAAACAACTTGTATTTGATTAATGTTGTGTGTTTGATGTTAAATGTAAATGTATGCTAACCTAAATGTTTCTAAATAGACTGTGACTCGTGAAAACCAGCACAATGTAGGACCTTTAGATATTAAAAAAAGTCAACACATAAATCATACAATAAACACATTTCTAATACCGCACACAAACAGCACACAGATCGCATACATACACATTGCACATTGTAACTGTCATGTCTCATTCTGTCAGTTGAGTTACTTTCTGGATTTTCATGTTTTGTCCTGTTTTATTTTGAAATCTCTTACCTTGTTTCTCATTTCAGTTTTACTTCCTGCCCTCTTGTGTGATTTCCTGCTCCGCTCCTAATGTGTTCTATCTGTGTCTCATTGTCTTCCCCACCCCCTACTATATAGTCTTTGTTCTCTCCTTTTCGTTTGCCAAATTGTCTTTGTCCCAGTGCAAGTCATCCAGGTATTTTTGTGCTAAGCTCCTCTAGTGTATTTGACCTCGCTTCTGTTTTGGATAACAGCTTCTGCCTTGCCCTTTGGATACCTCAGCCAATATTCATGTATATGTTTGCACTTATTAAGGACTGTTTGGAGCCTTGCAATTGAGTCCTCTGTGCTTCATCCTGATAGTAATAAAGTCAACAATAAACACTTTGCTAACAGAACAGCAAGGTGTATATCAGTGAAATGGCCCCATATGTTTGCCCCATACGTCTGCCCCCATACGTCTGCCCCCATACGTCTGCCCCCATACGTCTGCTCCATACGTCTGCCACAACTGTCACCAATGGGCACCTTAATCATACATCGTACTCTTCGCTCTCAAAATGCAGGTCTATTAGTGGTGCAGAGGATTTCTAAAAGTACTGTTGGAGGAAGAGCCTTTAGTTTCCAAGCTCCTGTTTTATGGAATCAACTTCCAGCTCATGTTAGAGAGGCAGACACAGTCTCCACATTCAAGGCTCGACT
>JAVQKC010009762.1:0-14470 GCA_036025475.1 Philypnodon macrostomus
CTCGGACTATCTTTAATAACTGTAATATACGTCCAAATAAATGTCAGCTCCAGGAATGTCTGCAGTTAAACAAGATTTAACTCAGGACCACTTCCTCTTTATTCATTTACTGTCTGCTCTACTTCAGTTTCTACTTATTAAATGTGCTATCAGTGGTAAGCAGTGTTTGAACATGACATTGTGGTCTAAATTCATTGGTTGAATTTGGATGTCAGGTGTGATTGCAAGCTTAGTGATGAGCAAAAGTAACACAACACAAATGACAAAAACACAAAAGAAAATATAAATCATGTTGGAAAACAAGCAATTAGCATTTTATTTTAGACCTACATTTATACCTGTTTTACTTGTACTCATTAAAGCACTTTGTGATTTGTGACTAAAAAATTAACCTTTTGTAGTTTTTCAAACTCATAAAAATCTTAATAATAATAATGCATTGGTTTTATATATCGTTTTTGTGAAGACTCAAAGACACTTCATTCACTCCATGATGATTATAAATGATTATAGGAAAGTATATATACCTTTTTAGCATGTCATAATGTTATAGAAATGCCTGTTGAAAGTCTTTAGTCTTTAGTTGTGTAGCTGCTCTTGGGGCAGATGAGAAATGTAGTTGTAGTAACTCTGGACCTGTCCTTTTAGTGAAGTGAACCAGGTGTGGCTCCAAAGAGGTGTCTGGAAGGAGCTATGACACATATCTGCAACTGAATAAAATCTATTTAAGCTGTGAAATATAGTTATAGCATAATTAGCTTTTTTGCCTCCTGATATCAGTCCCATAGAGGTGCAGTATACAGTAATACATTTTCAATGTTGCTAACACAATTTGAACTTCTGCATATAAAGGATCAAGTCAAAATACAACTAGGCCTGCAAGGTGTATATGGGCGAACGGCCCATACGTCTGCCACTACTGCTATGGCACCAATGGGTGTTTCGCTGATATAATTAATTTAATATAATTAATGGTAATGCCATTTAAGGCATTTAACAAGCAATTAGTGGCAGATAAGCCAAGGCCTACATTCTGAGTGATTAAATACAAATGTAAATTAGTTACAGAACATGAACTGAACAATGGTATACCTGCCATTGCTACAGTAGCTGGTTTTGTTTGCAGTTCTTTTCTCAAAATCTATGGCACTGCTACAGTGTGTACTATTTGTGGGCTGGAGTAGATTACCTCAAACTGATGCACCTGTCACATGTCACATTCTGAAACATTTTTACACAACCTTGTAGTTGCTCATGTACTGTACCTTGTGCAGGTGTGTCAGGTGTATGTAGGTTTGTTGAAAAGTTCCATAGTGTGTCTTTTCAGCAGACTGAGCTCAGATAGTACTTTGCATGTAGACACACATCCACACCACAGCCGCTACAGATACGCAGTGAGTCTGAAGCACTAATAATGGTAAGTGTCTGTAGCTCAGAGGAAGCTCACACTTCATGTTCAGTGAGTTATAAGATATTTACTTCCCTCCAGGCTCCTTTATTCTCAAATGAGCAAATACACCCTCACTGAACAGAAGTGGCATCAACACGTGGACTGAATATTTTACACAGCATATATAACAGTTTCTCTCAGCTTTGACTTTACTATGACTTACAAATAAACAGGGCAAATATACAGAAATTGATATAGAACATAATATAGAACATATATAGCAGGTAGCAGTAGGGTAGGGATGGGCAATTACTTATTTCAGAGGGCCACATTGGGACCAGGGGCTGTTGTAGGGGGCCGAATTAAAAGACGCACTGTCCGAAAAAGGCTCACTTTTTGTGGCATTGTTGCCCTTGCATTGACCTGGCAACCTAATGGATTGTTGTAGCACAAAACTTGAATGAAAAGGAGCAGGGAGAAGAATATATCTTATGATTTTTGCCCCTTTTTATCAAAAGATATTTGCTATTCACATTCTTTTTTGGTGGAGAAGTCTTCCTCAAGTGGAGGAGTTCAAGTATCTCAGGGTCTTGTTCACGAGTGAGGGAAGGATGGAGCGTGAGATTTACAGGCGGATCGGTGCAGTGATGCGGTCGGTGTACTGGACCATTGTGGTGATGAGGTCGGTGCACCGGACTGTCGTGGTGAAGAAGGAGCTGAGCCAAAACACAAAGCTCTCGATTTACTGGACGATCTACGTTCCGACTCTCACCTATGGTCATGAGCTTTGGGTAGTGACCGAAAGGACAAGGTTGCGGATACAAGCGGCCGAAATGAATTTCCTCCGCAGGGTGGCCAGGCGCTCCCTTAGAGATAGGGTGAGAAGCTCGGCCACTCTGGAGGAGCTCAGAGTAGAGCCGCTGCCCCTTCGCATCGAGGGGAGCCAGCTGAGGTGACTCAGGCATCTGTTTCGGATGATGCCCCCTGGACGCCTCCCTGGGTAGGTGTTTCAGGCACGTCCTGCCGGGAGGAGGCCCCAGGGAAGACCTAGGACACACTGGAGGGACTATGTCTCTCGGCTGACCAGGAAACGCCTTGGTATTTCTTCTGAAGAGCTGGCAGAAGTGTCTGGGGAGTGGGAAATCTGGGCATCTCAGCTTGGATTGTCAAGTGACCTTGATTCTTTGTTGAGATTGTTCCATAATTGTACACCATTCACTGCAATATTCCGTTCCTTCACTTTGGTTCTAAATCTAGTTTTTTTTAAAGACTTCTGTCCCTTTTCATTTTTAGTTACTTACTCTTTTTTCCAACACTTTTTTGAATATTTATTGGTAATGCATTTTTTATTGCTTTTTTAAATTATTGTAATTCTCAGGTTTATGAATACTTTAATGTCGTTATTATTTCATGATATTGGCAGGAGCATTATGATACATAGGCTACCTCTTCTCAATAGGCTAGAACTCACCTGTAAAAATGAAATAAACATAGAATAATAATGCAAAATGTGGTGAAATTCGCATAAAATATAAAAGTACAATTTGTACTTGGTTACATCTGTTGCTGTAAAAATGAAGTAAACCCTGTGTGCAAAGTTAATAAACATTAAAAAGAGAAAATATAGTGTATGGGGTAATCAAAAAACACATGAACTGGGTAACTAAAAGACATAGTCATAACCCATTGTATTAAAAGTACAGTGATAAATAAACATTAATCGTTGAGTCAATATTACAGCTCGCCGAGTGCGTCTTCTGAGACTAGTATGCAAACCACAGACATATTCATTTTAATTAGACATTGGTTCATTTTGCAGCCGGGAACAGCACTGGAGGTTTGACATTTAGCTGTGTCTCATAATGTCTGGACTAAATCTAAATATGAGATATTAAACAATGTTCCAGAAGTCAGAAGGGTTTTGTGAGTTATTCGCCTCATATCATTAATGTGAATTTGTTTGTTTGCGTCTAGTCCCCACGGCGCCCCCTCAGGAAGTAGAAGTCGTAGCAGTCAACTCCACCACTCTTCGTTTCACATGGAGCCCCCCACCCCAACAGTTCATCAATGGAATTAACCAGGGATATAAGGTATGCAGTAGACATTAATGATAGCATCTAGAAACACACTGTATTACAGATCTAACTCACTCCAGATTGAGTTAGCGGTCTTGAGCAGTGATTCTAGCTGGCTTTATCACACCATATCTGTTCTGACCAGGCCACAAGGTTACATTCTGCGAGTCCGAGTTGTGAGATGGACATGATAGTAACTTATGCTGCGTTCGGGTTACCTCGGAAGTCGGAAAAAAACGACTCGGCTCTTACATGTTTACTTACAGGTAACGTAGGGCGCAGCCATCTTGGATTTCCCCAACTCGGGTATATGTGAAGCTACCAGAGTTTCCGAGTCGGAGTTCCGAGTTGCGCGTCCGTTCGATTTGAAAAATCCGACTCAGAGCTCGGAATTTCCGACTTCTGAGGACAAATCGAACGCAGCATTAGCACCCGCTTTGCTACTGATTAGCTTTCTATTAACTTCCTCTCCCGCTAAATCTGCGGCAGTTGTGGCTAACCCTAATCAACTCTACTTCACACTGAGCTACAAAAACACACTACTGTGGACTTTAATAACGGCAGGTAAAGTCAAATAAAAAACCAAAACCGAGCAAATATAATGTTTCAAGAAACCCCAACACGTGGCGCCGTGTCCGTGCTAATAATGCTAATCCATGCAGGCAAATTATGACAAAGCAGGGAAACAACAAATGATGTCTTTACTATGTTCTCGTTCAGATAAGTGTCAATGTAAGATATACTCACGGAATCCATGAAAAGTGCAGCAGCAGAACGAGGCCCAGCTCGGCTCAGACTGGAGCCGTGAAGAGCACGAGACATGTCCGGACAGTGCAGGGCGTGACTTCACCGATAAACTTGACCTTGCTGTGTTTTCGTTTATGTTCATCTTTGTAAAAACGGAAGAAACCCATGTAAATATTAAGTATGCAACGGCTATTATTTTAACTTAAGAAATAGCATATACAAATTTACTTAGGCATACAAAGTAACTGTTTGAAAATTACACAGATTTCATGAGAAAAGGCCCCAACATAAAGATGCTTTGTAAATTTCAGTGAAAGATACAAATATTATTTACTGGACTGAAAAATTATTTATCAGTGTAGGAGTGAGGATCACAACGCCATTCTTCTTATTAGAGGCTAACCGCTCTACCAACTGAGCTACCACGCCAAACAAATTGTATCTTTTCAGTAGAAGAAACGTTATGGCTGGAATGCTGTGGTGTGAACAGTGGTGATTGAGTGTTGGAGAATAGATAAAGTGGTTTCCCAGTCACATGCTTGGATATTTGTATGGCATCTCATTGCATAGTATCAAAAATTGTGCTACATTGATAATGATGTTTTTTTATACTCCCCCTCTATCAGACATATGCTATTCCTGGCCAAGTTATCAGCAGGACAGAGCACCTCTTTATCAGTGTGTGTCACATCAAAGCTGGGCTGTCAGTGCCACTCACCATAAAGAGGCTGGAGTCAACAAAGGAAAAGAAACACATTTGCACCAACTGTGTTCTCTGTCACAGGCAAATATATACTTTCCTAACTGCCATTAAGTGCCCTGTGGTGTAACCAGTTCATTTAGTGAGCAGTTAGAAATGAAGCATTACTGAATCAACAATGGTTCCCAAAATGTGTCCATGCAGGAATGTTTTGGCTAAACTGAACCATTATTCAAATTTAAATGCCAACATTACAATACAGACAGGTCTTTAGTCTGGACTATGGACACAAGAGGGTTTCTTCGTCACTAGCTCTCCTCCTTCCCCTACAGGACTTTAACTGGACTGTAGACATGCATGACCTCCAGCAGCTTGCATCCTTCATTCAAAGTCTCAGAGAACATTGCCCTATTCTCCAGCATGTACTCACGAGGAGAGAGGAAGAGGGTCCACTTAAACAAAAAGATTTTTTACTGGGTGCCCAATGCCAGAAATTACATTCTGTGTGTATTGTAGCAGGATACAAAGTAATGATACGTCCATTGCTTAAAAAAAAATAAAAATCTACAGAATTTGCATTATGGGAATTGCATTATTAACGTTGATTGGCATTACAGATTTGCACTAATAGGTACATGCATGCATTTTAAATGCAGTAAAATCATAAATTGTTTGTGTGCAGTGAGTAGATAAAACCTTGTTTCACAAAAAGGAATCTGGATTCAGTCATGAACAGCAAGCAACATAGGCTGGATTTTAAGTGGATGAGGTCACATCCTTTTACAAACTTTATGTCTAGAAGGAATCACTCAGTATCTGGATAAGATGAGATGTGCATGTGTGCATACCAGACTCTAGCCATAGAGTCATGCATGGACAGAGAAGCTGTATGTTCATGCTTTGACAGCAGCAGACAGTGATGAGCACTGTTAGATTTTGGTGTGTGTATATAACTGCCTTGTCCTTTTCTGGCAATTGGCTCTGAAGTTCTCTCAGCTTTTCTGCTCATTTGCTTCACAACACAGATGTCTTAGGGCGGTGCAGTGAGCCAGGGACAGGGCTGAGGCCAAGAGGCAGCGGCTGCCTGTCACAAGTGAACAAGTGTGTGTGGTCAGAGATTAGGGAAGGAAGGACAAAAACAAAAAGGGCGACGAAGGAGCTCCTGTGGCAGCTGCGGTTTTCTAAGTGCAAAGGATGCTGAACAACTGCAGCGTGCTGATTGGCTTGAGAGGACATGTGGGTGTGTCCTGGCAGTGCCCTGCTTCCTCTGTGTGATGAGAAGAGTGACAATTCATCAGAGACAGGATGTCCAATAGGAAGACAGATCCCAGGGGTAGATAGTAGGGCCTTGCAGCTGGCCACTCAATGACCTTGGTACAAACAAAAGTTAGTCTTTCAGTCTTGCCTTTCTCTCATACACTCTCCGAGCCTATAGAAAAATGAGGCAATAATCAGTAGCAGAGCGCAGAGCCATTTCCAGTAAGTCATTTTGAATACGTTTATTTTAAGGCACTGGGCCTCACTGTTCCACAAATAACATTGCTTTCTTCATTCGTCGACTTCCCTTCCACACTGCAACATTTCCACCGCTGCACACTTACATTTCCCTCTTGAGAGCAAGGAGGAAATGGGGGGCCTCGCGATGTGAACGAGAGCTCTTTGAAAGCAGCTCTAGTTGAGGTGATATGCTTCTTATAAACTGTGAGGAAGGGGAGGCTGTGGGGTAAACTGCTGCTGGGCCGGGACACTCTGCCTGGCGTGTGATACAAGCTAAAGCCTGGGCCCCTCGGACTTGGGCAGCGCCATAAAGAGGGCTCTGTATGGCTGAGTCAGCTTCAGTCCCAATTCACCTCATTGATCTCATTTGTTGATTCAATTCTGCAGGGCCAACAGAAGAACACTATTTCCTCTGAAGCACACACACAATGAACTGAATCAGAAAATCAACTTGTTATCTTATCTGTATAAGATGTCAGGGCTTCTATACATTTAGTTGTTGGACTTATTACATTACAAGTTTTTGCAAGGTTAAACCCTCATAGTCATGTCTGTCATGTCTGTATACAACGATTTTAGAGAGAAATGTGTCTGCGAAGTTTGCCATTTACCTAAAGAACAACAGACAATTTAAGGAAGAAAAACATATAGGATTATATCGCCCAGAAACAACACCCACAACATAAGCAACAAACCAAATCCCACAACCAAACTCCTGCCAACCACCATGTACGGTGTTGCTAACACTTATTAAACATAAATAGTTTTCTTTACATGATGCAAGATGGAACCACAAACACACAATGGATACCAGCAGCAGAATGTGGCACTGAAGTTTTGGGCCAATGATGGACAGTTGAAGTGTGTCTGTGATACTAAGATATATATATTTCATAATGTTTGTAAATGAAAGAAAGGTTTTCTGTAATGAGAATTGTTTCCCCTCTGATTTACAAATGACTTTAACCTGCCTTGGCTTACACAAAACCAGATGAAATTAAGACACAATCGTTTGTCCTATTTAAAGCTAGTTGAACCAGATTTAAGGCTTTGTTACCGGTGAGCATGAGCAGATCAGAGTGATCATGATACAACAAGCTGCACACTCACACACAAAATCAACATTCCCACAATGAGCAGTCAGACAGGCTCATTAATAGTTCTCGCACAGGAGAAAACATTTTCCTCTTTTGCCTCATTGTCAACAAAACTCATCAGTTCTTCCCACCAAAGGTCTGGGAGTAAGAGGGAGCACTCGGAGTTGTTCAGATATGAGCTGGGAACAGAGCAGGTTCACAGTGCTGCTGCAGCTTCAAGACGCACTGATCTAGTTGATCTTTGGCCACTGCTTCCCAGGACCGGGCCCTCCTCTCAAGGGACCTGTGCTCAAGATCCAACTACATCACCCTGCAACCATAGCACTGTCCAAAACTGCAACACACCCATAGCAGTGACCTACATATGCATGACCGTACATGCCAAGCTGTAACAACTTTAGTTTTATAGACAACATCATTACAAACTATATACATATATACATTACAACTATACAAACTGTAACTACTGATCCTTCATGCATGAAAAATAATAATGCATAGATTTTACGTCACTAAAAGCTCTATCCAATTATTCATTCACTCATTATACAGCCACATGTAGGTGATGAGCTACCTCTGTAGGGTAGATCGATGTAAAAGAAAAATGCTCCATTGGCTTCTAAGACCACCCCTAATCAGGCAAAGTGTTTTTCCCAAAGACCCAACAATGGGAATCAAACAATCAATCTTCTGGTAAATGTGTGACTAGGCTTCCTACTGAGCCACTGCTGTAAACTTAAAGAGTTTAAGCCTTGCAGCATTGCCATAAATCTATTCTCATGGTAATTTAAGGGGGCTTCCCGAACAACCTGGGATGTCTTTGTTTCCCAACCTTATGTAATCCCTAATAACAGGAAGTCGTGAGGCATGTGTTATAGCAGCAGCCACAGTCAGAGCTCAAGCCCTTGCTCAGGATTCCCACTGTCACTGAGGAAATGAAAGCACAGGGAGGCTCTTTTTATGGTCAGGCGGTAGAGACATAAATACCCACCAGGACAAGCACGATTTTTAGTCAAAGTGCAGAAAAATGATGAATGTGCAAAAGGCTGCATTGCACAAGACAGAAACAGACGCCATGGCTGCACAAAGCCAGTGAGACACAATGCCGCATTGGATTCATTCCCTTGACCTTGTAAAAAAGCAAACATTCTTGAGGAATGTGTGAAATGTGCAGCGTGGGAGGAGAGGTTTGAAACATGTGGCTGTTTTCTAGACATGAAAAGTTGCTAGGGCTTTCAAGGTGCGGCTCCCCTCTCTATCGCTCTCCATCTGAGTTGTAGCAGTCAGACTCATATTTGTTCTTACTTGTGAAAGAGGCTCAATATTTGTTTCTAGCTTACGGATCATGAGCCCATTACTGATTTTTTGCAATTCCTTCTATCTAAGCTTCAGATACACTGTCACTTACTATGACAATTGAGTGAATTTAGCATATGAAGAGCATGGCTGCAGATGATTGTGGTTGAACAAAGATATCAATGACCAACAACAGCTGTACCTGCTTCCTCCAGAGAGCAGCGTTTGATGGGTGGTTTACAGCTACAACAGCCAACTGTAATGTTTCAGTACACATGCTCAGTTTGAACTGACAGAAGTGCTCGGATGTCAGAGGATATGTGCCATGTTGGTTCAGTTTTGAAATGCGCTTACTGATAAGACACACCAAAAAATATATGACATACTTGTGGAGTGACTATGCACAAGAGGGAGAAAGTGATAATGCATTCCCTTTTGCTATGCTCATTTCCCCCCCACCCGGCACAGTTTCTGCCTCAAAAGCTAACTCACAGCTGAGAGGATGCACCAGGAAATGTAAAAAACAAAAATAAAACTAAGTACACTTAATGAAGTTCAGACTGAAAACATGAAGTTTTTTAATGTGTTTCTGAACATATTTGTCATACCAAAACACACTCCCACTTTACTGTTCACGCATACACATTTTTTCATAGATTACAATACCATAGAATGACAAGCATCCGACAATTTATGTGTGCTATTTGTGAGTGGGTAGAAACATTGGTATGTCAATTATCTTCAGGTGTTTGGTCGATATACACTGAACTGCATCAGTCAATTTATGTTAGTAACTGATAAAACACTATATTAAACTATGTTCTATGGTTACTATAGTGAAGGTGATGATGTGTGGGTAAAATTTTATAATAACTACACACTATTAAGCATTAAATAGTGAAGCATTAGTAACCTGCTAACTAATTTAGCATTACATCAATATTAATAAACATTGCATTATAAATACTGTTATCATTTTTAAATTATAACCTAACATTTGCTTCTTCGTCAAATGATTGATTATTACATATTTAGTAATGCTTCATTACTGCTAAATAAAGGTGAGTTATTCTACAGTGTTACCAAGTGAAAGGGCTAGTAACTTCTGAAGTAAATGCTCTCACATCAGCAAAAACAGTTCAGTTCATCCTAAATCTAAATAAACACCAATCTAGAGACCGTAAACACAGGCGGTAACATGATCGGGGCATGTAGAGAAAGTTTTGTAAGTATTGTAGATGATTTATTTTCCATTAATTTAATACAGACAAAAAGCTTTAACCTACACATTCTAGATTGCATTTGAGATATCTTCAATTGTATAAATGCAAAATAGTCATTTGAAGTTGAGCACCGTTTTGCTTTTTCAATTGTGTGAAACTATCTCACACATTTTGCAGACTCATGACTTTGGGGCCACAGACGCTGAGTTGCATCTCGTTGCTGTGAAGTACTCAGAATTACTCACAACCTCCTGTCTCCGGTTTATTCTTTCACAACTATCTTTTATTCAAGTGAAGAAACAGCAATGCCATGTAGACAGAGAGAAGACGGGCACGTGCCAACATGCTTAGCACTGCACCCTTTTAGACATGGCTAGAAAGCATGTTTTCCCACACAAGCTTTAGACACCAAGCATGTTCTCACGACCGCTCCTTTGAAGATAACGGAGGGGTTTATATGCAAACGGATCTATGCAAACACAAAGTGCACACACAGGAAGCTAAGACTAAACAGCCTTTAGGAAATAATAAGACTGCTTAGCTAATCTGCATGGCTACAGGGTACAGCTGTGTTATTTACACATCTGTAGAGCCAAATGACTTTCTTCATGCATCAAATTAAAAAAAAAACTATTGTGATGCTTTTTATTCCAATCAAGTCAACCTCATATTTAAACATTTTTCTGTCATACAAAGTGTTAATGAGTACAATGGCTGGCTGTTGGCTGTTCAAGGCTGTAATGGAACTTTGTGTGGGCTGAGAGCTCACTGACGCTAGCTCTCGATGAACTTCCAAGAACACATGAAAATGCTTTTGCAATGTCAAATAAGAGAGAATAGGCACAGTTATCCAGCCGTCCACAGCGCTGGATTGTGAGGCACATCAATCAGGCTGGCCCGGGGCACATTATATCAGATTTCATTTTGAGTTGAGGCCCTTCATTCATTTCTGACATTTACAGTTGGATGGGTGCACCCCTCTCATAGGCCTCTTGGCTCTCAGTCTGTGCTGAGGCCCCAGCAGCCCCTCTGGAAAAACCCAGTCCATCTGACTTGCATTGCCTGGCTCCTTGTGTGTTCTGTTTTGGCCCATGCTGCTGTATAGGAGGAGAGCGGGCCAATTACCAGCCACTGCTCTGAAACCAGTATATGATGTCATTGTCCCGCCATAACAGGCTGCAGATGAGAGGGCCGGGCTTCTGTAGTCTCATGCACAAAAGTGCTGTTGGAAATTGATAAACATTGGCATATTCTTTATCTAAAAACTCTCATCCTTTTTAATCCATTAAAGTGGGCCTTAATGCACCACTGGCTTTTTGGAGCTTAACAGACTAGAAATGGCTGACTGTTTATCTGGTGAGGTAGAGCACCTTGTTTGAATAGGAGTGATAAGAGCCCTGGGGAAAACACTGGGAATGTCATTGCGCTTTAGGGCGGAAGTGAAGTTTTTGTAGGAGCCACATTTATTATCAGAGCACCACACCTGTGCAGAAGAAAAAAAATCACCTGCGATACGCTCTACTGTGAGATTCTGTTTGAGGTGGCACTCCCTCATTCCTTAGAAAAGCCACAGACAGTTACAGCAGTGTCCTCAAATATCATAGCTCCAACAAAGACGTTAAAACAGCCAGAACCGATACTAAGAGACACACTTGCATTGACCCTAAAAAACACACTTGCTAAACTCCAGAAGCTGCTTAAGTGCTATCCCATAAGACCTTGCATTTCCGAGGAGTTTTTGAAGCCACATCAGAGAGCACGGAGGGGCCTGTGGGCTGCTGCAGATCTCCTCTCATTCGCCCATGTGCTCTATCTCCCATATCCCACAACCACACACCGCGCTGAGCTCCGGAGCTGACAGGCTGAGGCTAAAACAGCACAAACAAATGCCAGCTTTCGGTGTTTATGTGAAGTTATCTTATGAGC
This sequence comes from Philypnodon macrostomus, assembly GCA_036025475.1. Lineage (NCBI taxonomy): Eukaryota > Metazoa > Chordata > Actinopteri > Gobiiformes > Eleotridae > Philypnodon > Philypnodon macrostomus. The sequence goes on from JAVQKC010009762.1 coordinate 11,952, forward strand.
AAATGCCTTTCTCAGGAGAAAACAAATTTAATGAGAACCAAAGAAAAACAGATTTTTTCAAAAACCTGTTTTATAAGGTATTTAGATGCTGCACAAATGGGCCCCTTTAAACCCTTCATGCAGGATGTAATACGTAGAAAAATAATGCATGTTTTACTTTAGCAATTTAATAATATAGGTGTTATTATTTGAGCTATTAAAAGTAATGGAGTGGGGACAAGCCACCCATAAAGGCTTCACCCATCACTGAACAGTTGCAGCAGCAGCTATCGCTCCCTCTCTCCTGCAGGCAGACCTGTGAGTGTAAGCAGACCTCTACCACGTCAATGTGTCTCTGGGTCTGTCATAGAGACGGTGTGAGCTATGCCCCGCTACGCATTCCTCTACCGTCCAGCCTGTGTTGGGCCAGGACTTTCCCACAGAACCCTAAACCCTGTGAATGAGAGTAGGCCTTTGTTTCGGGCATTTTTCATCCTGATCCCAGCAACTTCCCCATGGAGGAATGCACCAAGAATGCCAGCAGCAGCTACCTGGCATTAGACTGTCTTTGTGCGGAAATCAGAGAGGCTGAAGGAGAGAGCAGGTCAAAGAGGTTTGACAAAGGATAGCTCGCTCTCAAAGTGCCCGGCCCATATTAAACCACACACAAGCCAGGGTCAAGCCTTTTAATGTGGCACCAAGGAGTAGTGGAAAAATGCCATATTGTTTGTATTTTTGGGCCAGTTTGACTAAATGAGTTCCCTCTCACCACAAGCTTTTTTTTCTCTTACTGTACAAATGATTAACTGGAGCGCCGGTGTAGCAACTGATTGGCATGCATACACAAGCACAGTCAAATGTCGGCAGCAGTTAACAGGTTGTTGGATGCTTATCACAGGCTCGGCTCTGGGATAGCAGTGAGGCAGCGGTTAGCCTCAAGGTGCCATTCCACTCATTCCTCTATGCTGAAGCCACTCAGAAAGATTTAATTTTAAAAGATGAACAACATGAATCTGAAGATTTACGGTGACAAACGCTGTGATGATTAGATAAGTGTTTTATGAAAACTCAAGCTCTCTTTTCCTTCTGTTGGCCATGGACACCTGCACATTTCAGTGCAAAGCAAGGTGGGGTTTCACCTTTTTGCATAGAATGGTGAAACCATGTTTTTTCAGTTCCTGAGAAGGCCAGTGTCTCAAAGCACAGGACTGTTTAAACACATGAATGAAATTAACTCCTTTTTGATGAGGAATAATACATTATACAGAAAGGTCAATGACAGAGCTATGAGAGGGGTGGCAGCTCTTATAGCCCACGTCCAACCGCTCTTCTGTACAGGCCTTAAACTCTGCAGATACATAACTCTCACTGAAAATAACTAAAACCAATATACCTCATTAACCACTAAGTGTCACTTGCCATTTAGAGATTTGACCAAATCAAAGCAAGAGATGGTGTAGCCCGCACCAGATATGAGGCACTTACTCTCTTTTCAACATCCATTTCCTCGAAAACTCTGCAGATGTTGTATTTATTACACTCAGACTGCCAAGAATCTAAGGGAAGACAAGTGAACACGTGAATTAAGCTCATGTCGACCAGACGCTGTTTGCTCTTCAGAGAGGAATCTTTATGAACTCACTGGGGGGAAATAAAACCTCTTCCTCGAATGCTCAAACTACAGAACCATTCAGAACATAAAACAACTTCTACTCCAAATATATGTACAGTATGATGAGCAGACAGCAGCATGTGTCACAATTTTCATGCATTTTAAAATATTTCTGAATTGATATTTTCTGCACTTATCTGTTTAACAAACTCCACCATCACCCTCACCACATAAAACATAGACTATTAAAATGCAAACCTAAATTATGTAACCCTGAAAGCCCCATAGACACGCTGTTAGATCATTTATCTCAGATTTGAGTGCAATGTGGGACACTCAGGACGAGGCTTGTTTTAGGGTCTGTATTTTGATTATAATCATTATATTCACCCTCACATAGGGGATCATTCCAGCCACAAGCCAGTTAAAGAAAGTCTAACTACTATTAAAGGAGAAGTGTATCGCAACTGTGTGCAAGTGATTTCCCCCTTACCTCGATAAAAATAGATCCACAAGATGTCTGCTTTGAATAAACAGACAGTGACAACAGCATGAGGACAATTACATTAGGCTTGATCTGAGAGAGCTGAGATATAGCATGCTAGCTGCCTGTCACATAAAAGATTCAAGTCAGAGTCAGAAACAGGAATTGATGATAAGCCCGTAAAAGCCCCCACAAAAAAGGGAACATTTAAGAGTGCTTTTCAAAAAGCCAAACTCCATTTTTTTCTTCAGCACATCACAGTGGTGTGCTCACCTAGTAACTGGTAAACACATATCAACAAAGAGTAAAAAGCATTAATGAATCTCCTCATGATGTCCAAAGAAAACAGTTAGAGCTGCCCACTGCAAAGCCAGGTGAATCCCATCACTCATGCTATAGCCACTAGTTCCCAAGGGCTATGTTCAGCATCTATAAAGCTGCTTC